>WWET01007616.1:29396-44175 GCA_011038615.1 Limnodynastes dumerilii | reverse complement strand
CCTGCTGTGTATATTACTTTATAAACTGATTTGTAGCGGCCTCCATTTTGGATGTGTGTATTATGTGTGGTGTGTGTGTGTGTTTTTAAATTGACAGCCAACTTATCTCAAGAGACACCCCTTAAAGCCTCCAAAATAGCTACTGTGGAACACCACCCCCTCTCAGCTGCTGCTCCCAGACACGCTCCCAAACATTATAAAAATGGAGGAATATGTGTGTGTGTGTGTGTTTTTAAATTGACAGCCAACTTATCTCAAGAGACACCCCTTAAAGCCTCCAAAATAGCTACTGTGGAACAACACCCCCTCTCAGCTGCTGCTCCCAGACAAGCTCCCAAACATTATACACACAAAATGGAGGTTGCTCAATCAATTTATAGGTAAATGCTAACAGAAGAATGAAATGCAGGGGTTAATCTGCTAGCAACAGAGACAAAGGAAAGGAAATGCCCCAGCAACACTGCCATAAACCAGTAACAGACTATACTGTTCTATCTGTAAAATAAAATGCAAAAGCTAAACAAGACAGCATGTGACTGTCTGGGTTCTATGGGGTATATTTGCTGAGGTCGGTTTTGGCTGGCGATTTTTTTGTAAAAATTGCGGGATTCTCTAACAGACACTTTTGTCTGGTGATTTTAATTCGCCGTCGATAAGCATCGATTTTCAAGGGGTAAATCACTGTGCTTTTCTATAGAAAAGCACGTCGATTTTCCCTTGAAAAATCGCCATTGCTTTTTGTCCAAAAAAACCCCCCAAGCGCAGCATGGTTGTAAAGCTTAGCATGGCTGAGCTGATAGAACTACTCTAGTGACCATTCGGTCACTAGAGGGCACCCTTTTATAGAAATTATGACGTCAGAAACACTAGTGCTCACTAATGTAAATGACGTCATAATTTCTATAAAAGAGTGCCCTCTACTGACCGAATGGTCATTAGTAGCAGTTCCCAAGAAAAGGAGGGAGCATGTTGTCACAGCAAGTGCCAGGGGATGGCCAAAGAGCAGATGGAAGGATCGGATCATCTTCTCCAAGCAAGTGGCTACAGCGCTGCATGCTTAGAAGGCTTAACATGCTGACGCTGATTTTAATACAAAGCTCAGCAATGCTGAGCCTTGTAGTTCTATCAGCGCAGACATGCTAAGCATTACAACCATGCTGCGCTTGGCTTTGGGACAGAGTAAAACACATGTCAAATATATTGACGTGTTTTTCTGGGAAAGTGTAAAAACACACACAAGGCACTTTTTTTTCAGCGTTTTCCAGACAAACTAAAGGCAGTTTAATAGTATATTGTATATGGCAAACATCTGGATGATTTTTGTCCAGCGATGTTTGCCTTTTCGATTTTTCTAAAGGCTAAAGTCCCGGGACTTTGCCTTTAGTGAATACGGCGATGGGATAATTGCTGGCAAACTCCCGGGATTTGTGGTGATTTGGCCAAAAATGACCTTAGTAAATATACCCCTATGTGTCTGGTTTTCCCCTGCTGGTCGGCAATTAGCCTGCAGGTGTTCCTGAATGTATCAGCTGATAAGTTTAAATAGCTTGCTGCGGATATTACTGATTGCCAGTTATAACATCTGGTTTCTTGCTTGCTCTTGTGCTCTTGCCTTGGACTTTGTTGTGTACCCTTTGCTCTCTTAGTACTCTACCACCATCTTCTGTGTGAAGCGCACGGTGTGTGTAGCTTGCTGCACATGCTGGTGGCTTTGGCCCCGACTGGGTGCCACTTCCTCTACACTGCTGAGTGGTGTGTGTGTGTGTGTTTCATCTCGCACTGTCCGTACCCACCGGATGAGTGATTCCACCTTCTCCTCTCCCTTGTGTTGCACGCTGTGTTTCCCACCTAGCAGCGTGCCGGGGTTCGCCTGTTGGACACCGCTGTCTGTATTGGTGCAGACTGTATTGCCTTCTCTCCTTGTGTCACTTTCTCTGTGAGTCTTATTCTGACTCTGTCTGCTACCACTGTGTTACCATCTTGCAGTGTGTGCTCTGCGACTTTGAGTCAGCCCACTGGACTCTGCTTGCCCATATAGCGGCATGCTGTTATCCAACTGTCAGAGTGCCTCGCTCGTTGTACCCGCCTGGAACTTGTCTGTCTGAGTGCCACTACTCCATGTTTGTCATCTGTCAGATGGTTAGGTTTCTGTCTGAGGATCATTGTGTCATTCCCTCAGCCACTTCTGTGGTGTGTTATCCTGTGACTTCACACTATCAACTGGTATCCTATTCCCTCATCTGTTACATGCTCCTTTGGTCTCAGTGTGCAGTGTTTGAGGGTTCCAGTCTGTATGTGTATCACAGTTCAAGTATTCCAGTCTGTATCTGTTTCTCTGTGTGCGAGGGTTCCAGTTCCAGGACCCTGTGCTAGAGGTTTCCCTTGAGGGTTATCACTGGAGGCTGCGACCTATCAAGTGCAGCAGCAAAGCCTATCCCCATCGTCTAGTGACCTGGCCCTGGTTTAGATTCTGCTCCCTGGTGAGAACCTTTCCTGGGTTACTGTAACAGGGTAAAGAAGCTTTTGTAGATAGGGGGTCCATAAGTTTCCATGTTGTTGCTAAAATTTATATTTGCTATGACCCTGGAAAGGTACCTGGGGGGGCAAGTTTTTACAGAGATGCTTCAAGGTGAAGTGGAGTCGGTGCAGGAGTTTAAGTTGCTTCTCCAAATGGTTCAAGCATCCAGATAATTTATATGTTGAGAAAATAAGTACCCGCTGGGCAGACATGAGCAAAGTAAACATTCAGTAAATTTAAGTCTCAAATTTTAAATGTCTGTTTTGTGTGATCTTAATTTTTCCTCAAAGAGAAAGTCAATGGTGGCGGTAAGTTTCTCTATCCCTTACCATCAGGACTGAATTGAGCTCCTTGGATCCCCACTTTACAGCACCGTGGCAAGCTACCAAAGGGCTGTCCATAGAGACCACAATTGCCGCCAGAGGATCTCTCTTTACCCCGGAGTCTGCCTCTATAGCGGAAGGCCCGCTGCTGCACGTGGGGAGCACCACCCTAATACACTGGAGGGAAGGTTTCACAGCCCTCGCGGGAGACAGATATAGCCACGATGAAAAAGTGTTCCACCCTGAATCATCATAAACAGGGAGTTGGAGGTGCCGTAATAATCGATTCCAGCTAGCGCCGCCATTACCGTGCGTCTCTTCTAAAACCGGAACAAGGTACAGCAGCAGAGGACTTTTACCTGCATCAGAAGCAGAGAGAAAACCAGGGGTTTGAGCTCAGAGAAGTATATTTGCTGCAAACCTCTAGCTGACTCCACATCAGATCCTGACTGCCAGAGTGCACAGACTTCCTGACCTGCGATACAGACAGCTTCCCTCCCCATCTGAGACACTTGTGGAGAAAGCCTGCAGAACTGAGACTACACCTAAGGCTGAGGTGAGATTGAATATATTTGGGGACACCCTGGCAAACAACTCTTAGTGTGGAGTGGTGAAAAGACCCTGGGCAGCAGAAGTGGTGTTCATTTGGGAGTGAGACTGAAGGGGGCTATAATACAATACGCCACACAAGTGTTCTTGAAGCAAATTGGAACAGTCTCAGGGGTATGGGCAAGTGGCTTAAGACCCTTAGGCTGCAACAAGGGACATAATATTGAATGGTGGATCGAAAATATTTTGTTAACACTACAATTAATCTCAACTTCCACAGAACTTATACTTGGGGACCAAGAGACTAAAAATTGTCAAAGTACACAAGTCACTTTGTATAGGACAAAGTCATTATTGGATCTTATTTGCTCATTAGAGAAGCTCACTATTGCAAATCCTATACTGTTGACGATTAAAGTCCTGCTTCCTCAAGCTTGAAAGATAACGTGAACACTGTAATACTATAGAATTTCTTTTTGTTTCTGGACTGCAAGCTCGTCTGTAACCGAAGGCACAATACTAAGTCTAACGCCTATTCTTCTAGGAGCAGTGAGTAGTATATGCCGCACAGCTCCACCTACTGCTAGGAACTGGTATTGGAAAGCTAGAAGAGGAACACCTGGGACATTGTGAACACTTATGACTCATACTGGTAATAATTAGGCTGAAAGTCTATATCTTAAGGGACTTGTTCTCTCAACAATTTGGAAAAAGTAATCTCTGGTGTGCGTAACATACCATTTGTTAATCTTTAGAGTTTGTATGTAACTGCTGCTTACTTGAAAATAATGTGTTAATATACTAGAATTTTTAGAAGGCTAGAAGGTATTTACAACATTATTTTGACTGTTCAGGTATTGCATACTGCTAATTGCTCACTGCTTTCTAAAGGCCCTCTTTACCTTGGTGTTTAGTGAATGCCTCTTGGCACAAAAACTTTATTTTCTCACTTTCCCTCTGAGCTTTTTTTTCTCCTCCCCTGGCCCTCTCTAAATTCTCTTTTCTTCTGCTTTTCTTTTCCAATTATTTGTAGGCCTTGTATACTAAAAATGTAAACTTTTCAACAGGAAGAAGGAACCAGACCTAACCCTGCAACATACTGTACTCCACTATTATCTATCAATATATCTGGCCCTGGGGGCATGGAAAGGTATCTTGACCCTGCAATGACTTCCAAAACCTCACAATCCTCTAAAACGGGGAAAACAAATAAAACTCAAACACGTAGTGCACAGCCTCCCTCACCTAGTTAAGATAATCCTGAACAAGCACCTGGTGCATCAGAATTCCAAACGGCAACAGTTGCGGATGTAGCGAAAGAGGTATTCAATCTTATGATTTCCACATTGACAAAAAATTTGAGGATTTAAATGCCTGACTCGATAATACTCTGGCCAAAATAGAAGCTAGTAGTACTCGTATAACTACGGTAGAGCAGCGCCAGAGTGACGTAGAGGACCAAATGCATATCATAAATAACACTACTACTCATCATACTTCCTTTATTCAGTCTTTACTGGCAAAAGTTGATGATTTGGAAAATCCTCATCGGCGTAAATAAGCAAATAAGATTCATTGGGATTTCAGATGGGGATTTCAGATACTCTTCCTATGGCCGTAGGAATAATAGAAATTGGTTCTATACATATTGAATGAGCGCACAGGTTAGGTCCTGAGAGGAATGGTCCAAACAACAGGCCTAGACCTGTTATAGCGAAATTTTTAGACTATAGAGTTAAATAAAAAATATTACTCAGCTATCGTAAGTTACCACGGAGTCCTGTATCATGATATTTCTGGATTTCTCAACTTTAGTATCTAAAAAGCGCAAATAATTTTCGGAGGTGTGCACACTACTGCATAATCAAAATATTCATTTCTCCTTATTATATCCGGCAAAATTGAGGATTTTGGAGAATGGCCAAACCTTATGTTTCACGTGCCCGAAAGAGGCAAAAACTCATTACACAAATCGTTTTCCTGTGCCCCAAGTATGATAGATACTTACTCATTGATGTCTGTTAAAAAATTCAGAAATAAGTGGAAGCTAGATGTACTATGATCATCTTCTGGTTATTCTTTCCCTCTAGTGGGAGCTGTTTTTGTTGTTTAAATTACCTAAAGTTCATTTCTGTAGGATAAGTTAAGTACTCAAGTTAATACAATGGAGTCAGCTGATAGTTGGTTTTGGATGGTTAATAATAGAAAAAGTAGATTTTTCAATCACACAGTTCACTTCTTCATTAGGACTATTTTTCGGGTTATCTAATGTTTATCTTTCTGGCAAATGTGGTACAGATGTAAAATGCAAATTACAATACAGTATTGCATATCTTTATTCTTACTTTTGAATGTTTCACACTCAGAGAAAGCAAGGAGAGAAACAAGGAGTATATCTAATAAGGTTCCGGTATCTAGCGAGATGCATTATCCCTCTTTGGTGAGGTAGGATGGCTGCACCGTTATTACATGCTACTCAGACAACAAATACAGTTCCGCAACGACTTTGTATCCTCTCTTGGAACGTTGGGGGACTCAATACCCATGTAAAGCTGAAAAAGATAGTTTCTGCCATACGTAAAAAAAAAAAAAGGGCAGACATAACATTTATACAAGAGACTCATTGAAGACACACAGATGACTCGTCTCTTAAAGCTACTTGGATTGGTGGCTGCTGGTCAGCCCCCTATCGAAATAAATCTAACGGATTAGCTATTTTGCTCAATAAAGCTCTAACCTACCAAACTGGAGATATAATTATCGAAGCTAGATATCTCATTATGGATGTGGAAATACTACACACTCTGTACACACTAGTTAACATATATGCCCCAAATGACACGAGACATGAGTTTCATGCAAAATTAATTCAAATTCTAACACAACAAAACAATGACCATTTAATAATAGCAGGAGATTTCAATACTGTGGCTGATCCCACTATAGATAAATCCACTCCACCTAGAGAGCTGCACTCTTCCATCTTGGGTTTGATACCTAACTTTAGACATTCCTTGGGTGGATCTGACATTTGGAGACTGTTGCACCCAGGGGAGAAGGATTATACCTTTCACTCTGAAGTGCACAGATCATTATCGAGAATTGACTACATATTACTTTCAGATACATTAATTATGTATACCCAAGAAGCTGATATAGGGGATATAAAAATATCGGACCATGCCCCAATAGTTGGAACTAATAGGGGTTGTGATATCTGACTTGCAGCTCTGGGATGATCCACAGAGGGAGTTTTTAGTTTGTACCATGTATTAGGATCTTTTTTGTAATTAAACTTTTTTGTCTCTCACTTTATGTCCCGCATATTTGTGAATACAAGAGAGGCTGGAAATCTTCATTGGACTTTAATCTTCTGTGGCTTTAGGACTATTACTCATTGAGAATCCAATGATTTAATGGTTACAATGTATTTTAGATAGTATATCAGGTTGCTACTTTACAACTGTTTTTATCCTGGCACTCCCCTCCCTCTGCGGATCATCCCAGTGCTGCAAGTCAGAGAACACAAAACTACAAAAAGGTTACTGGAAGAATACCTCACTACACTAGCAAAACAAAGCATAGATTTCATACACCAAAAATACTATAGATGGGGAGGTAAAACTGGTCGTCTGTTAGCTTCTATGGCAAGACCACCTAAATCTAAAAGCTATATTATTACTGCTATAAAACATCCTGTTACACATGAAGGCCCTGATTCCGACTTAAGAAGGTGCTTGAAATTAAGAGAGGAAAGTTACTCCTGGGCTAAACCATGTTGATTGCAGGGGAGTCATATTTCATCTGTTGCAAACAGTATTAGAGTTGAGAGGTGAAGTTTCCTATCCCAAGTCTAAATAACAGGGTGATAGTAACGCTGGTCAGTGTCTGTGTGTAGTAAGCAATTCAAAGATATATCCCTGCATGCAAAGAATACAATTACCTTGACTCCCCCTGAAATCAACATGGTTTAGCCCAGGAGTAACTTTTCTCGCTTACTTTAAGCTCCTTCTTAAGTCTGAATCAGGCCCGAAATCATTACTTCCACTGACCAAATCATTACTCAGTTCCAGGAATATTAAGCTAATCTATATGCAGGGAGATCAGTGGATCCCGGTCTGCAAGACTCTATTGAGGGAAGCCAATCTTCCTCGACTTAGTGTGGTACAGAGGGAAATCCTTGAACCCGATATCACAGCGGAAGAAATAATAGCTGTCATCTCTAGGTTGTCACCCCATAAGACGCCGGGGCCAGATGGTTTCTCGGCTGATTATTATAAAATATTACAACATGATATAATTTCACCACTTCTGGATCCATAGACACTATCCAAAGTATCCAGAATTCACAGAGGCATACATAGTGCTCATTCCTAAACCAAATAAAGACACACAGAATATAGAATCGTATCGACCAATAACTTTATTGAATACTAATTTAAAAATATTAACGAAAATAATGGCAAATCGCCTCCAAAATATTGTACCTAATTTATTAACTTCTCACCAGCTGGGATTTGTTAAGGGAAGACATTTGTTCAAAGGCATAGGAACAGAGATAGCAGCTATAATAGCCTTGTATCAATGACCTAATTAATCACAAATGTTATTGAGTGGGGGGCGTGGCCTAGCTTTGGAACGGAGAGGATGCATGGTGCTGGAGCTCTGTAGCCATAGCCGTTTAACTTGCTGTTTTTTGTAGTGCTATCGCCCCACAGAGTGGACAGACAACCTGCAGTGTCCCTCCTAACCACCCAGAGCCCGGACCGGGATTCCCGCAGTCTATCCAAGCGGCGATCCGGCGCTCCCCAGGGAGGGTGGCCTCTATCTTGTGCCGCCGGGCCCTGTGGCCTCGCTTCTCCACTAACCCCCGGTGGAGTCCCTGGGTGGGATACACAGCTCTGCGGACTGCTCAGTGGCTGTGCTCCTACTCTTAAGCCCCCTAAACTCCAGACAGCGCCTGGATGGAAACCGCTTGAAAGCGCACCAGCATCCGCCATCTTACCTTCCACATGGCACACAGGACCAGCCGCCGCCATGCTTCAGATCGGTTCTGCAGCCAGTGTTGACATCCCAGAGGGTCTGGTAAGGACAGAGACCACGGCGGAGAGACATTGCAGTGCTCCCTTACCCAACAGCTGAGCGGGGGAGCCAGCCGGCGCGACGCATCAGGTGGCTATTAAAGTTCAGCGGCGCCATCTTGTCCCCTCTACCCTCAGGCTCCCTAGCCATAAGGCAACTAATTAACTTGGCCACAAAGCTGTTAGCTGATATCATCCATAGCCTTCAAATTCCGCTCTCATTGACACGGCTCTACAGATCAATCCAAGGAGATATATGACAGGACTTGCTCTGTGCCAACACCTGATTCACCCCCCCCTCTTCCTCCCCTGCCCCTTGGGCTGAATTATTCATCACCTCTACTGCCTCATTCCTTGTCCTTTGGAAATCCACCTAAAGAAGCCTTGGCATTAACAGCTTTACATCTCTTAAGGTGGGGAAAATCAGCCTCTTTTCTGCTTCCGTTATCATGGAGTACTAAACATGTAAACAACTTTTCTCGGGGGTATGTGACCTCCGTCGGCCCAATCACGCATACACAAGCATAGCTCTCTTGCTGTTTCGACATCATAAATCACACCTATATTTTACTAATGGGAGAAGACAGGCGTCAAACACACAAGAAAGATATTGGTACTCCTCGATCCAGCAGATCTAAACAGGACCTCCATACTTTCCTGAAAACTTCTACACATCCCGGAGACTCGGATAGTGATTCCCAAACATCGTCTGTATCATCCAAAGGTGCTAAAATGTCAGATCCAGCGCCTCTACCCACTGATGAGGCAGAACCAGCCTTTAAACAACTGAAGAGAGAAATCAGTGAAATTATCTCGCACGTCAAGACACTCCCTACTAAGCAAGACATGCAGACTTTGGAGACTAATTTGAATGATTCTTTTCACCAGGAAGTGACCTGAATCAAGGCGGATATCTCTTTACTATCTGATAGGGTCGCTGACTTGGAAACAGCACAAGCTACATCAGATCAACAATGACATAAGCCATTGCAGCCCACACTTAGGCCATCAGAGATGTACATAACAAAATAGACGACCTCGACAATAGAGGTTGTCGGAACAACCTGAGGGTTCACGGAGTACCGGAAGAGATACCGCAAGCTGGGATCCAAGATGCTTTAACAAAGATCTTTGGGAACTCCTCGAACTTGATCCCAACGAGCCCATAGAATTTGATAGGGCACACAGATCACTCAGACCCAAAGGTCCTTCTGACGCTTCCCCACGGGATATAATATGCAGGCTGCAGTATTACACCCATAAAGAAGAAATAATAAGAAAAGTGAGAGCTTCCAATACCCTTGAATTCAATGGATCCAAAATTCAAATCTACCAGGACCTCTCCTGGCGGACTCTCCAGCAATGTCGCCTTCTCAGGCCCTTTACAGATGAACTCAGGAAAAGAAATCTAAGCTACAGGTGGGGTACCCTTTATCCCTCCAAGTCTTCCATAATGGGAAATTGCACGCGCTCCGTGACCCGGCTGATCTGCAGGGATTCAGTTTGTCTTTGGAGCTGCCAGCAGTACAACTCCCTAACTGGATTGATGTGGAGCTAAGCCAAATTTTTTCCTGACGACAACCTACGACTGAGCAATGGCAGCAAGTACAATGGTCAAGAAAGCCCCAAGCTCATTCATATTCATCTTCATCTTCCCAACAGACAACGCCTGACCCTCCAACGCCTTCTCCTTGAACGGGTGAACTTCGTATATATCCTTTATTTACAGATATGTTATGTCTGACACAACTTGCAGTTTCCAGTATCCAATATGGTCTCCTACGTGTTCAACTTCAGATAAGGACACTTAACTGTTTTCTTTTTATGTGTTATACTAAGCTGCAATAAGGTTACTTGGGGATAAGGGGGTAGATCCAGAACTACGTTTGCTGTACGTTTATTCGCGGAGTGTATTTTCGTGCGCTTAAATTCGCTACACTCCCCTCACACACCCCTTGCACGGACATATTTTGTCAAGATACGCTTTCCAAACCCTACCTTAACTTTTTCCAACGTAGCCGCAGTCATACGCACATGTACGTATGGGCAGAACAAATTTACGCAGCTAAGCACGCCCATACTGTACACTTTAAATACAACCCCCCGCCTACTTCACGTGTTACAATATACTGCTGTTAGAAACTTTATTGTTTTTGTATAGAGAATTAACATTGTTCTTAGCATTATCATACTTGCCTATCTCTTTATTTAGGGGCTCAGACAGCCCAGTAGTTCCCTTCCCCCTAATAGTCGGTACATGGTATTACTGGAGTACATAACACACTGTCTAGGGAATGCCTACAAACATAGCCTTGTTACATGGACAGTTAAAAGCTTCTCAATTTCTTTGGCGTTGAATACCTTAGTTTTAGCACAACAATAGTTGTAATGGAATCTCACTCTGCCTAATTGCAGTCTAAGGGACTGTTCATTACACTCCAACCCTTTGCTTAGTCAATAGGTGCCGTCCATAATCCTAGATTACTCTTAATTGATACCATATTCATCTTACTCTTATTCTAAATTTAGGTGAAATGTAACGCAATTTAAGGCCAATAGATTAATTGCAAAGTTTTAGCATCATATACTTAGGTTTCTTCCAGAATGGTTTGAGAGCCCCACTTTACAAACCCTAAAGTCCTTTTCTGAGGAAAGTTGTTCAAAAGTTGAACTTTCTTTTCCTCTATCCTTGATGGTCCTATCCCCCATTCTAAACCACAATGCTTTGATTTAGCTTTTTTTGATTCCCTACATTTTTTCCCCATGTTATTCCATAATTGTTCCCTTATCTCTCCAGAGGAATAAAATGACACGTGTGAATGACCAGGCACAGCTCATACAGACACACCAGAGGATTAAAATCATAGATGGCAGATGAATTACACGTAGTGTCCCTTAATGTTAATGGCCTCAACATACCGGAAAAAAGATCAAAACTTTTGAGGTTCCTAAGAAGTGTCAGGGTGTATATAGCACTCATACAAGAAACACACTTTAAGGTGTCTCCATTGGCTCCTCGGCTGACTAGTAAACACTTTCCTACCACAATATACAACAATAATCCGGATAACAGGTCAACTGGGGTGGCCATTCTAATTTCTAGAAACCTTCCCATCCAAATTCTTGAAACCCGCCGCTTAGTAGCTGGGAGGGTCCAACTTATTAAATGCTCTCTTCATGGGTGCCCCTATACCATTATTAATGTGTACTCCCCAAATCAAAACCTACACATTTTTTTTTTAAATCCATCCTTAAATCTGAAAAGTATCAGGAGGGGGTTGTGCTTTGTGAAGGAGATTTTAATTGGAATCTTGACCCACGCTTAGACTCTTCCATTAACACTACTCCACATCTTGACAAAATTCACCGTGAAGTACGGAAGACACTGCATGATGCCAGACTGGCTGATATGTGGCGCATTCTTCATCCAGACGGTAGAGATTTTACTTACTACTCCCCTCGCCACCTTTCCTACTCTCGGATAGATCACAGCTTCCTTAGCCACAGATACCTTGGCCTGCTTGAGGGGGCAGAGGTTGGGATAATGGCATGGACAGACCACGCTCCAGTCCATGTTAGGTCAACTTTGCCGTCACCACACAACACGCGATGGCCTTGGAAATTTAACGACTCCCTCCTTCAGGATGCCAGTCACAGAGAGGAGCTGTCTGATGCCATCAAATCTTATTTGACTTTTAACAATACACCCGAAATCTCCCTGGTAACATTGTGGGAAACGCACAAATGCATCCTTAGAGGTAAATGCATACAAATTGGTTCAAAGATTCGTAAGCAAAGGGACACCCAAAAAGATATTCTTCTTGCCACTATAAAATCCCTACAAACCTAACACAAATCTTCTATGTTACCAGACATTCTCCGTGAACTTACAGAGGCCCGTAAGGCGCTTAATACTCTCCTTTCCGACAAGATCAAACTAGATTACCACAAGTGTCGTAGTAAATTTTATGTAGGGGGCAATAAACCGGGCAAACTGCTCTCTAGGGCACTCAAATAGCAGAGGGCAGCATCATACCTACATTCAATCAAAGATAGCGCAGAACAGAGGACATTGCAGCCTTTCCAGGAGTATTACTCCAAGTTATATAACATCTCCCCAAGTAATGACCCTTCAGAGCATTCTCCATCGATGTCATCAATCCAGTCTTACTTAGAGGAAGCGGGATATCCATTGTCCCTCTTGTATGAGTAAGATTCTAGCTTTGTACAAGATCCACTCGGCAAGAGTTAGCGTGAACGGCTCACTCTCCTCCCCGATACACATTTCAAATGTTACACGCCAGGGCTGCCCTTCCCCCCCCCTGATCTTTGTGTTGTGCATGGAGGCACTGGCGAGATTAATTAGGGCCAATGTTGGGATCTCAGGGATAAAAGTGGGGACAGAGGAATACAAATTAGCCCAATTTGCGGACGATGTCCTGGCCATTCTCACTGCTCCAAACAAATCTCTCCCATCCTTAGTTCAACCGATTTAGCAGATTATCTTATTTTAAAATTAACTTCACCAAATCGGTAGCACTTAATTTATATAGCCCACATAACGTGATTGATACACTAAAGCTCAATTTCCCATTTAGATGGCATCAGACACACCTCAAATACCTGGGAGTAAATATAACAGCGGACCCTTCGCAGTTATTCTCAGCCAATTTTACTCATCTCCTCGCTAAAACACGATTAGAGCTAAATTTGTGGACAAATTTGTATCTTTCCTGGCTAGGAAGAGTCAACCTCCTTAAAATAGATACGCTTCCTAAGGTCCTATACGCGATGCAAACCCCTCCCACTCATATACCCCCCAGTTGGTTTAAGGACTCTTGGGTCTAGTTCGATTTTTCATATGACAGAACCGGCACCCCAGGATTAAACTGGAGGTGCTGATGCAGAGCAAGAATAGAGGGGGTCTTTCGCTACCATGCTTCGTTGGCTATTATCGGGCAATACACTTGAAAAGAGTGTTGGAGTAGACGAGGTTAGTAGCAACTAAACAATGGATACAGATAGAGGAGAACCACTTAGGTTTTCCGATTACCCTCTTGCCTTGGATACAAAGCCTGTCTCTACAAACCCACCCTACCATATCGTCTACTTTGGCTTGCTGGCATCGCTCCTGGAAACTTAACAACATCTCTTCCCTGCATTCCCCACTCACCTCATTATTAGCCAATAAGGCCTTCTCTCCGGGTCAGGATCTGCTGGCTTTTCGAAACTGGAAGGATGCAGGTCTGATGAGAGTTGGCCAGTTCTTGCAGGGAAGCAAGCTTCGCAATTTTCCCAACTTACAGTCCACATGGCACATTCCCCAAAGGGAATATTAGAAGTATACCCAGATGTGTAATTTTTTAATGTCCTTTGGATATGTTAAAAAATGTTGCCCGGTAACACCCTTGGAGGAATTGTGTACGATACAACAAGATACAAAACATGCAGTATCCAAAATATATGGCCTATTAGTAGAGGATATGTTTCTTGGACTCCCTAAGTTTACGGAAGCGTGGGATAGGGAGATGGGGGGACCTATTGAAGAAAGTGCTTGGACGAAAATATTCCAACTCCTCTGCAAGTTCTATTTCTGTTACGATCCAAGAGACCTCTTATAAACCCTTGTCCAGGTGGTACCGCTGCCCTGACTTACTTCATAGGCATATTCCATCCTATTCTCCTCTATGATGGCGATGCAATCAAGAACCTGGTACACCTTTCCATATTTGGCAGACATGTCCTCAGATTAGACCTTACTGGGACACTGTAATTTCACTATCTAGAGAAATAACGGGAGAGGTAGTCCCAGATCACGTGCTTTTCTGGCTCTTCCATTACTCCGAAGATCTGATCTTCGTATATAAACAATCCTTGCTCCACCGTCTGAATAATGCAGCTAAAACAATTTTTCCCTTACATTGCAAATCCACATTCTTCCCAACCATCCCGGAGTGGTTTACAAGGATCAACAGCTATGAGGAGATGGATGACCTTTTTTCGGAACAAGGTGTAGACTACGTGCCATATTGAGACACTTGGTATAGCTGGTTGGAGTTTAGGACGATCGATATAAAGATCTGCTTAGGCATCCTATATAGATAGCCCCACCTCAGGGAAATTAGATTAATTAGCCTTCACTGATGGCCCTCAAACTTTTCGATGGTCCTGCCAACAGCAGCTTAACCTCCGTGCCCAGCCTGCTTTTGTTAGGGCTATTAACAATCAAAATTAACTAGGCTGTCTGTGCAATCCACATAATGTTGTGTTTGTTCTTCAGGAGAGATACCCCTGCCCTACCCTCCCCG
>WWET01007616.1:19084-29356 GCA_011038615.1 Limnodynastes dumerilii | reverse complement strand
TACAAAACATAAAAAAACGAAAACAAAACAGAAACAGAGATAATCACAAGCCTATATTTCTTAGGAGCACAGAAAATACTTGTAATGTTGTATACACTTGACTATATAATTCATTTTTCTTTTTAATTTTTTAAAACTTGTATATTGAATTAACTGAGAGTCCACCGCTTGGATGTAGTTCAAGTTTCAACTGTTATACTGTCATTAATGTATGTAAAGAAAGTATTTCTGTGCCAATATCCTGTTTTGTCAATAAAAATAATTTACACACAAATGTTATTGAGTTTAGATACTCAAAAAGCCTTTAATACGATTCTATGACCCCATTTACTCGAAGTACTGAAGAGCCGAGAATTCAAACCTGATTTTATTAGGCTGATTAGATATTTATATATGTCCCCGAGCACGAGATTTCTTGTAAATGGTAAGCGGAATAGTCCTGTGACGATGTTTCGAGGCACCAGACAAGGCTGTCCACTTTCCCCGCTTCTTTTTAATTTAGCTATTGATCCACTTTTACGCCTCTTGCAGAAATGTCCATATTTCCAGGGGATCTCAGTTGGAAAAAAGTAAGTTAAGATAACGGCCTTCGCGGATGATTTTTATTATACATTAAAAACCCACAACAGTCCTTAACAAAGATTCTTGAGAAAATATATAAGTTTTGGGAGATTTCGGGATTGGAAATAAATACTTCTAAGTCTACAGCTCTCTTTCTTAAACCGGGAGTTGTTCAACGTGGGGGAATGGAATTCCGCTAAATTGGACCTCAGATTCATTTACATATTTAGGGGTATTGTTGCCTAAAAACCCAGCCTTAATTTATCATTTAAATTTAACCAATACAATTAGAGGAATTTCCAAGGATATTGCGTCCTGGGAACACCTTGTTATGTCATATCTGGGGAGAGCCAACCTATTAAAAATGGTAATATTTCCTAAAATTTTATATATTCTCCAGGCCCTCTCTGTAATTATAACCCAAAATGATACACAAAAATGAAATACCATTTTTAGGAAATTTTGTGGAAAAATTAAAGAGCGCGTATTAGTATGCAGAAACTTTACCAAACAGAACAAAATGGAGGAATCATTTTCCCCAACATCACTGACTACAATATAGCTGCAGGTTTAAGGCATGTAAGAGACTAGCTACATGGTACTGAATTTTACACTCATTGGAGGCAGAATTTTTGGAAAATACTACTCTTCAATATTTCCTACATCAACAGGATCATGAAATATCTGAACAATTAAAAGATAATGTTTTGATGAACTATACTGGAAGAATTTGGCATAAAGTTAGGTACAAATTTCATCTAAATGCACATAAATCTGTCTTTTTACCGTTTATTGGTAATATGGAATTCCAAAATGGTGCAGCCTTCCCATTTACCAGATGGAGTAGAGAGGGAGGGCCGTATTCAGAGACACGTCTGCGATCGGCCGCAAATATATGCAACTAAGTGGCAGGTCGGAGCAGGTTACTCCCACCAGAAAAAACAGTCACTCCCCTCGCAACCTCCGGCCGACCTAAACTTCCACCTGCATTGACTTGCCCTATCTGGCCACACTCACTTCAGCCTTATGTGTATTAGTTGCGTATATTACCGGCCCTAACTCTTTAAGCGCGCCCACATTCCCTCATCTCAATGCCTCCCCCCGCCCATTTCTATGCAAATCCTTAGGTCTGTATATTTCCGCAGCACTTAGGGTCGCATTATTCTCTGCCCGATTCACAAGTCCGTCCATTAGCCATTTCCGACCTTAACTTCAACGTAGATGGCGTATCACTATTACTACGCAAGCGCAGCTGATGCAAAATCGATCTGATCCTAAAAATACGCACGGAACTTTCGTTAAAACCGGATCTCTGAATACGACCCAGAATCTCCAACATCTTAAGCATTACTGATTTGTTGAATCGGCGTCCACTTTCCTTTGAGGTGGCAGTGGCACGGTTTTCCCATATTGCAAGCTAAGCCACTAGCATATTTTCAAGCTAAACATTATGCAACCAAGACATTGGGCCTGATTCAGAATGTATGTATGCGCAACTTAAGAACGTATGGAACATAAGTACGGAAATTAGGAACACAAATGTGCACGAAAAATAATAGGAACACCCATTATTAAATTACGTCCGTGCACATTTAAAGCGCAGACATTTTCTGTGCATAAGTTTGGTACGGAAATTGCGTACCTATGTTGAGTATGTAATTTGCACATGATGCTGAGCTGTCTATTATTGCTATTTTAAACTGTACATGTTAATGTGCAATTATTATTATTATAATTATGTTACCATTATTATTTAAATGTTTTCAAATTTCATACCTTACATTATGATGGGACCAATTAATTAATGTCTTTTTTTTTTATAATATACTGACTAAAGTGTGTGTAATACTGCGATAAATGAAATGCAGGCTGTAAGACACTAACTTAATGTCTAACTGTGTAGTGTCAGTTATAATATATATATATACTGAGCTGTCTATTACTGCTATTTAATCAAGTAACTAAATGATTGTGAACACTACATGTAATATTTGTAGAAAGTTTAAAACTGTACATGTTAATGTGCAATTATTATTATTATAATTATTATTATTATTTAAATATTTTCACATTTCATAACTTACATTACGTTTTGACCAATTAATTAATGTATATTTTATTTTTGGTTTTAATATACTGACTAAAGTGTGTGTAATACTGTGATAAATGAAATTCAGGCTGTAAGACACTAACTTAATGTCTGTGTAGTGTCATATATACTATTTCTAAAAAAACCACTTATTTTTATGTTTGTGAATACATTTATTTTATTTTAGTTTACTAAGTTTAACTTTACAAATATTAAACATTTGTAAAAATTTTATTTAACATATATTGACATTTGTATTAAACTAATATTGAGTATTAATAAATTAGACAAAAGTTACATATCACATAAATACACAAACATGTAGCAAAACATTTTACCAGATAAACCTAATTCATACTGGATTGTTTATTAACCTCTGAGTAGCTTCTACGTTGGTTTAATTAACAACAGGTACAGAATGTAATCTAATAATGAAAGCTTGCTGCCCTTAAATTACAAAAGTCATGTGTTCTTAAGTTAAGTACAGAATATGAAAACCTAATTGAAAATCCACAACTGAAAAGCTACCTTAAGATCCGCATAGATGCGTTCCTAAGTTCAGCGCGCAAGTTAATAATCATGCCTTGAAATATAATTAGAATTCCGTGTTCCTCCCAGTCTTCTTAAGTTAGGAGTTAGTAATTTCAGAACGGAATTTTAAGTAACTAACTTTCTCAAAAGCGGCTATGTGAGAAAGTCCCCAGTAGCAGGGACGAAATGCGTCAAGCGATTTGACTGATCTGGACCCACTCACGGAGACATTTACCCTGTATCTTTTAAATAAACCTTGGAGTATTATTCCGCAACCGCATGTCAAATCATTTAACTGCTTTACTAACCGGAACCAAAAGGTAGCGATTGAAGGAGCTGCAGCACGAGCCCTATCTCCCCGAGCACCGGCGGGATCTCCAGCCGAGGTCCATACCGAACAGAGGAGAACGAGGATCAGCAGCTACTCTTGCTCACAGTGGTATGTGCCAACTTTATTGACTGTGATTCTCAACCCTATTCGATTGAACAGCGGTATGCGGTTAATTTAAACTCCTATCTACAAAAACAATATTGTTACATCGAACTGTGCACGAAGTAACTATACCACCCTTGGGCTGGCCACCCAGGGAGGAACGCTATCTGCAGTCACAATCTGTTTTAAAATATTTCTGGATAACAACCAAGCGAATTTACACCATACATCAGAATTTATTTAAAGTGGGGTCCAATCTTTAGATAAGTTGTGTCAGATTTTAATATTTTTATTTATTATTTTATGTCTGAATATATGTTGATTGGTAAATAAATATTTGACATCTATTCTCATGCCGTTCTCTGTGGATTATTGAAGCCCACATTTAGCTTCAGGAATTGAATCTCATATTTCAAACTTATATGAGAGTTTCTCTCATACTAATTGTGATTATCACTACCATATAAAAAACTCTTTTTTTTTTTTTTAATAAGCGCTGTACCAATTTTCCTTTTTACTCTTAAAAAGACCCCCTTACCAATTAAAGCCATATCCAGTATTTATAATTTGATACGTGATGTGATGGACCATTCTAGGGTTAGTACAGGAATTTTGCAATGGCTGGTATGTTTCCCTGAATTAACTATAGAGAAACTTTTGAAAACTCTATTTGAATCACGAAAACTGATTAACGCCAACATGTATTCAGAATTATGCCTAAATATCTATCATCGTACTTAATTGTCTACAAGGAGAATATTTCATATGGGGGTGATAGAGTCTCCAAGATGTCAAAGGTGTAATGCAGATGTTGCTGATCTTTTTCATTGTTTTTGGGGGTGCCCCTTCATTAGACATTTTTGGCTGAGAGTTAAGAGGCATGCAGAAACTTATTTGCTCTCTCATATCTCATTTTCCCCAGAGTGGGCAGTTTTGGGTATGGTGCCAGCCGCCCAAAGGATGGAGAGTCGATGTAAAAAATTACTTTTGGCGATTAACTCGGTGGGGAAAAAAACTATATTGCAACATTGACTAGGAACTGGACAGATCCCATTCTTGGTATATGAAGAAAAACTATTCTATAAATTAGAATGGACTGGGTGGAAGCGCTTTTGGAGAGGGAGCAGAAAGTGGAAAAGTTTTTCAATGTATGGGAGGCATACATATCCACTCTGTCAATAGTTACTCAGAGAAACATCCATAATAGCTTTAAGAACCCATCATGGTACCTATTAAGGGTGATGTCTGGGGACCCTCCAATATTTGAGAAAGAAGTGGCATAATCTGGTTCATCCCTGGAGCCCTTTAAGACTTGTGTTTAATGAGGTAGGGAATAGTTGATTTATGTAGCACAATGCATGTAGCCAAATACATATCTTTTGAAATTCTCTACTTACAATGAGATAGATGGCTTTCTCTCTCCTATTCTTAAATGTGAGTTGTATAACCTTACATAATTGTATGTGTGTTATGATATGCTCCTATTAGCTTTGTTATCAACTGAAATGTGAAAAGTATATATTACTTTGTACCACTGTGATGCTTGAATAAAAATAAAGGGGGGGATTCAGAGATGCGATTGCGAAAAGATTGCAAATATACGTACCTTAGTTAAGATCTTGCCAGGTTACAGCCCACTGCATAAACAGTCACTCCCCTTGCAAACAGCGGCGGATCCTAAAGTTAGACCACCATTGACTAACCCTAACTCTGCGCTGTCATTTGAGATCTTAAGGGAAGTAGTAGCGTTTACTTGCGATCCTAAGTGTCTGTCCGCGCCCACTTTCCCTCATCTCCCTGCCTCCCCCCGCCCATTTTCATGCAAATCCTTCAGATTATAAACTTTTGCAGCACTTAAGATCTTAAGTGCATGCGATCGATTCAAAGGTCAATGGTGTTTTTTTTAGTGTTAACCTGTCAGGAAACGCAGGATTTACCTTGTGAGAGGCCTTCTGTTGGCGACTCTCTCCAGCCGTGTATTCTCTGAGTTCTGAAGGAGGTACCACTCGCAATAGTGCCAGCCTCCTGTTCAGTGTCCATTGCATGGCTCCACTCTGGTTGCTGGCGCCAAACACCGGCGCTCTTCAGTGCATGGGTGCTGCCATTTTGGATCTTCTCACATGAAGCTCTGCAGCCAATGGGAAACCAGCCCTGGGAATCACGTAATCCAATCATCCAATCCAGGACCAGGGTGCACTATTTAAACTTGGAGCACTGTGTTCACAGTGCCAGAACAACTTGGTCATTCAAGGTGCCTGGTTCCTGTTGTGAAGCACTGCTGCTGTTTACCTTTGCTGATCTAGTTCTTGTCTAGTCCTGTTCTTTCCAAATTCCAGTCTTGGTTCAGTCCAGGTCAAGTCCAGTCCTTGTCCAGTCCAGCTCAAGTTCTGTCCTGGTCCAGTACAGATCCAGTCCAGACCTGGTTTAGTCCAGGTTCAGTACAAGTCTTGCCTCATCCAGTCCAACTTGTTCAGTCCAGTCATGTCTTGCCTCATCGAGTCCAGCTTTTCCAGTCCAGTCAAGTTTTGCCTTGTCCAGTGCAGCTTGTCCAGTCCAGTCAAGTCTGGTTTCATTCAGTCTGGCTCAATGCTGGTTTAGTCTATACAAGCCAAGCCTGCCGTATCCAGCCCAGCCTGTCCAGTCCAGCTGTTCCAGACCAGCCAGTCCTGTCTAAGTCAAGTCTTGTTTTATGCTACCAAGCCTGGTCACGAACTGTTCCTTTCCAAATCCCTTCTGGCAATAAGCACATGAGCAGATCATACATCAAACCCTTCAGCTTCCATTAATTATCTGAATCACTATCACGTCTTCGGGAACCCAGAGCGGATATCCAACCAAGTCAGTCCGTAATATAATCTGAATGTATTCATGGTAAAACCGTTTGATTTATCTGGATTCAGCAGACAGTGTCAGAGGAAAGACAAAAAAGCAAGAGCAGAAACAAGGTAAGCGGTGGAAGGACTAAGGAACAGCAAGGACAGACTGTAGAGAAAGGGACAGGAGAAGTGTGGACAGATCAGAGCAGAGAATAGATCCAAGAACAGAGAGGAAGGAGAGACCCAGGAACAGCATGGACAGAGCGAGGAGAGAGAGTGGAGCAGGAAAGGAATGGAGTGGATGTGAGACCCAGTAGCAAGGGAGAGAGAAACCCAGGAACAGTGCAGTAGGAAAAGAGGATAGGAGAGATTTAGGAGCAACGGAGACAGAGTGGGGGATAGTCCTAGGAGCATTGAACAATGAAAGGAGCGTATGAGAGGCCCAGGAGCAGTAAAGAAAGAGCTTAGAGAGACGGGAGCAGCAGGGAAAAAATGGAGCAGATGAGAGACCGAGGAGTAGTGGGGATAGAGCAGGAAAATAGAAAAAAGAGGAGAAGCGGGGACAAGAAAAGGAGTTTATATTTTAATTTTCTTTTATGCCAATTCTGTTCATATCATGCTTATGAAGGGATACTTTGTTGAACGTATAGCTGTCAGGCTGGTACTTATGCAATCATAATATTTTCAGAATTATCAAACAATGATACAGCCACATTTATCATTGTCAGAATTATAACTGGTATAAATTTATAAACGTTGTTTAGCTATGAAAGCAATTCTTTTTTATTATAATTTCCTATGGATGATAATTATATGTAAATTAGAGCTTTAGAAATATATAGCATATAGGTTTATATATATATATATATATATATATNATATTATAAATTTTACATTATAACATTTGCTGCCATTTAGGTTTGTCTACACATTTAATCTGGGGGAAATTACTTGATAGCTAAATGATGAAAATAAAGATGTATTGCTGTATCTTTAAGTTATTTTAAAGACATAAAACTTGTTAATTTTTTACTTAATTAAATCTTTTTTTTTCTTCATCTTTTAGGTGTGTTTAGTTACTATTACTATAATTGAACTTGCCTCTGCTATATGGAATGATTTGATAGCTACAATTTGTCATGATATTTTTTCCATATTTATTCCTATCTACCCACTCCTTGGTTGCCTCATGTGTTTTTCAAAGGTAAGCAATAGTCTTTCTTTATTGATTTTGGGGGTAATACATTTAACCACAGAAGCAGGTAACTGACATTTCCCCATAGCAAAGGTAGAACGTAAAAATTTGTTATCTCGATCAAAAACATGATTTCTTTTAACTAAGAACTAAGATTTTGTGGCCTGTGGAACACAGCATATTGGGGTAGATCCAGAACTACGTTTGCCGTACGTTTAATCGCGGAGTGTTTTTTCATGCGCGTAAATTCG
The DNA here is from genome assembly GCA_011038615.1 of Limnodynastes dumerilii. Taxonomy (NCBI): domain Eukaryota; kingdom Metazoa; phylum Chordata; class Amphibia; order Anura; family Limnodynastidae; genus Limnodynastes; species Limnodynastes dumerilii. The sequence goes on along the minus strand of WWET01007616.1, from coordinate 21,480 downwards.
TTACACTCCCCTCGGCACACCCCTTGCACGGACGTATTTTGTTAAGATACACTTTCCAATCCTGCGTTAATGTGCGTATTTTCTATAGTGCGCATGCGCAGTGCGTATAAAACAATTATTTTACGTCTCCACCACGCGTAAATTCGCTCCGAAGCATTGTTCTGGATCAGGCCCATTATTGGTTGTGACTGAAAGCCACCAGTCCTACCTCCCTGGACACAAGACTCATGCCGATGTCTTCTTTAAAAAAGCAAAATCACACCTAAAAATATGAACTATTTCAACAACTATGATATTTTTTAATATGCAGATTATACCTATAATGTACAGCTTTCCCAGAATGTCCAGGACATTCAGTCAGATATTTCAGGTACATTTCTTACAGATCGTGGATCTGTACTAATAGCTGCCCTTCTCCTTTGTAAGCAGTGAAAAGGCCTTAATGAGCAAATTTTCAGTTCATGTTTTTTCTTTTGGAGGGGGCATGGTGACACTTATTCATGTTAAAACAGAAAGGGTAGAAACCCGTATAAGCGCTTCAGATATTCAATAACAGTAGAAGAAAATATAACAGTTAACTGGGGGAAATAAATATTTTCAAACCAGAACAAGCTAAGGTGCCAGATAAAAAAACATATGCTGTCTATAAACAAAGCGTCTAAAATGTCAAAAGATGAGCAGTATGCAGGGAAATCCCTTATAAAGTCACAAACATATGTTGCAAACTGAAAGCCAGCAGCTGATCGTCCACAATGTGTACCAGATAGGAGGAAAAAAGCAACGTGGAGTGCGGTGCTTTTTTCCTCCTATCTGGTACATATTGTGGACGATCAGCTGCTGGCTTTCAGTTTGCAACATATGATTGTGACTTTATAAGGGATTTCTCTGCATAATGCTGGTCTTTTGACATTTTAGACACGTTATTTATAGACAGCATATGTTTTTTTATCTGGCACCTTAGCTTGTTCTGGTTTAAAAATATTAGTGATTTCCCCCAGCTGACTGTTATATTTTGTTCTACTGTTATTGAATATCTGAAGTGCTTATACAGGTGTCTACCCTTTCTCTTTTATACTGTTTTGTGTTGGGGATTGTTGGAACTTTCCCCAGTGTTACCTCTATTGAGCTGCTCAGTCAGGGTGCCTTGAGACCTCCTAGGAGATCCAGTAGAATATATTTTTTACTGTTAACACATATTCACGTTACCCTGACCTTACCATGAATTCTCTTGAAAATGTGGCAAATAAATTTGGTAAGTAAACCTTCTATAGAGAATTTGTACTGCATTTGTTAAATGATGGCATAAAAATCAGTATTAAGGGCCGGATTCACTCTTAAGAAGCTTTGGCTTCTTAAGTGTTGTGATTTAGGAAATGACCTAGTACGCATGTGTAGTAAGTCATTTACGCAATATATGTACCACTTAGGTACGAAGATTTACTACATAAGGCGGCGTGCCAAAGCAGTCTCGGGGAGGATTAGGAAGAAGTGGTAGGGGGAGAGATTTAGATTAGCTGGAGAGGGCGGGGGGAACCATTCTCCTTGCATATTTTCCTTCTTAAGAAGGAAAATACACACGGTAAGATAAGGTAGCCTATGGCATTCAAGTGCCATTAGGCACCTAAAAACAGGGGCAGGACAGGAGGGTACAGATAGGTCCACACCTAACTCTCTCAAGTCTGAATATGGTCCTAAGAGACTATGTTACACATCTGTAGTGATTGATGTTTTTTGTTATATTATAATTAGTGGTCAGTTCTATTAGCACATGAGCTATAACCTAACCTGCAAACCTTTACTGGAGAGGTAGTTTACTATATATTCCTTTGGGGAGGCCTTTCATTGCATGTTTTAGATTAGCTACTGGTGTTGGGCATTAGGGAATAAAAGCCAACCCGTTTTGGCATGGAAGCATTGTTTTGACCTACCCACAAACATTTGCCACAGATCTGGAAGCCCACAATTCAAATACAGTAGCACTGAAATATCCGTTACTGGAACTTAGGTGCCCAGGACAAACATGCTTTGTGAATTTCTTGAAAGCAGTAAATATAGTTGCATATGCCAAATCCAGAGTCATATGTCTGATTGCTAAATGATAAAACTCCAGAGAGCAAATTTTCATTGATCCAATGGGCTGGATCCAGACCTTGTTAAGTTCATGAACTTAGTTACTCAAGAGCTAAACCATGTTGATTGCAGGTGAGTCATATTTCATCTGTTGCAAACAGTATTAGTGTGATAGTAAAGCTGGTCAGTATCTGTGTGCAGTAAGCAATTTAAAGATATATCCCTGCATGCAAAGAATACAATTAACTTGGCTCCCACTGAAATCAACATGGTTTAGCCCTTGAGTAACTAAGTTCATGCACTTAACAAGGTCTGGATCCAGCCCA
>WWET01007615.1:24219-44701 GCA_011038615.1 Limnodynastes dumerilii | reverse complement strand
CAAAACTCCAGCACCAGCCAGACAACCGGGAGACTGGTGTTTGCAAACCCCGTATGGACCAGTTCCCTGTTCTGGATAAAGATGATGATCTGGACTCTTTTCTGCGGGCGTTTGAAAAAACCTGCAGGCAGTATGGACTGCCCCAAAGCCAGTGGGCACAATATTTAACCCCTGGTCTGAGAGGTAAAACACTGGATGCCTTTGCAGACCTACCCGCTGAACTGGACAGAGATTATGAGGCTATTAAAAAGGTCTTATTGCAGCGCTTTAATATCACCCCGGAAGCTCACAGGTGAAAGTTCAGGGAGCAAAAATGCAATGCCTCTGACACTTACACCGGACTGGTGGGGCAGTTGTCTACTTCATTTCATCTGTGGATTAAGGGGTTAAAAGTGGACAACTTCGACAAATTAAAAGATCAGGTGATTTATGAGCAATTCCTGACTCTATGCCCAGCGGATGTAAAAGACTGGGTTCTGGATCGGGACCCTGCATCATCCCAAGAAGCAGCTACCTTGGCGGACAAATACACCATCACCCGTGCAGTCCTACACCGTCACCCGTGCAGTCCCAGTGAGGAAAAGTATTGTGCCAGAGCGTACCTGGAGAGGAGGGAGGCTGGAAGGGACACCTACATTTACCCCTGCACAGCTACCTGCGGTTTCTTCACCACCGTTTGGGAGGGCTGGGCCAAAACCTGGATATGGGGATACCCGTCGCTGTTTTATTTGCGACCGGACAGGGCACATCAGTGTTACCTGTCCGGAGAGGATGCAATCTATGACCTCTGCAGGAGGGCCACAGCCAAACCGATCAGGACCAGCTGTAATGTGTGTCACCCATGCCCCGACGACCCAGATGGACAACCTGCAGACAGTCACAGTCGGTGACAAGGTAACTGTGGGTCTGAGGGATACAGGTGCTGACCTTACCCTAGTCCGTCCAGAGCTGGTGGGGTTCACAGACATTATTCCAGGCAAGACTGTGTTGATTAAAGGGGTGGGAGGGATCCATCCGGTGGTGCCGATAAAGGGATAAGGTAAGTGGGTGTCTCTGACAATATTCCTACCAATGTATTGCTGGGGAATGATTTGGGCCCAATGTTTTTGCAATATGTGACTGATGACCATGCTAATGTTGCTATGTTGCCATCTAAACATGCTTTGTCGCAGGCGCTGGGTACTGTGGCAGGGGCTGAGAGCATTATGGCTAATAATGCTAGTGTGTCATGTCAGGGTGATTTATGTGGAGGGATGAGACAATATGTGTCATGTGTTAAAGGAGTTGATTCTGGGGAAGAAGGTGTTAATAGCTGTGGATGTATTCCTGAATTGTGTCCACAGGTCCTCACAGGGGGGAGGGGGAGGCCCCCTCCCCTCTGTGGCTGTAACTACCAGGCAAATGGTTAAATCTAGGGACTTAACTCTTGAAGGAAGGGTGGGGGCGATGGCTGTAGTGAGTGACCACTCTGACACCACAGCTGACCCTCCTCTTTCTGATGCTGCAGATGATTTCACTCATGAAGAGAAGGGGGGTGAGGAGGCAGCAGGGATTAGTGCAGGAAAGTCAGAAGGCAGCATATCTGCTAGGGTGCTATGTGATGATGTGAATGCAATGCCTGCACCGTCTCTGCTGAGTTCTAAGGGTGACAAAGCTAATTGGGATACATTGCCAAAGGCTGGGAGCAGTAGTGCTACTAATGCTTATGTATTATGTAAGGATGACCTGGGTGGAGGGATTTTACAGCCTGTCTCACATAGCGAAGGTGCTGATTCTGGGGAGGAGGGTGGTAATGTTGCTGGCACATGTAGACCTGAACTGTGTAATCTAGTAGGTGATAAGTGAAAGGTGTGTTCCATTTTCCCTGACACTGGTTTAGGCAAATTACCTTACCTTACATCTGAGCAAGTCATGATGTGTGGGGAACAGGAGAGAGGAAATGTTGGTTCAGTGGTGTTTGAGGTGGATATTGGCAAGCTGCCCTAATCTGCATTTAACCCAGGCAGAGAGATTTTGGAAAGGGATAGGCTGGGTCAAGAAGCTATGGTTTCTAGAGATTTTGTATTGGGTAACCTAGACCGTGACAGGGAAGAGGTGTGTGCTTTTGTCCTTGAGATGTGTCTCGCTGGACCGCCTCCCCCGGCGTCTGAGGTAGTCACCATGTATGGGAAACAGGGAAGGGTAGATAGATGCCAAATTATTCCAGACCTGTGTATCCCATCTGTACCCACTGAAGTGAGAGAGGTCTGTACAATTACCCCATGGGTAATACTCCTGACTAAAGACTCCAGCATCCAACCACTTAGTGAAAGTAGAAAAGTGTAAGCTTGTGGAGCTATGGATATTGGAAAAAATGTATGCAGAGAAGCGTTCTGTAATGAAAAGGGTAGTGTTTCAGTCACTTTCAGCAAATTAATGTATGGGAGATTGTGGGATGTCGAATCGGGCTAAGTGTTGTGGCCCATGGAATCAACCATGGAGGCAGTTTCATGGCTTGGCCCTCTAGGTATACCAATATACCAATTGTTTTTCCTTCCCTTCCCTGGTCCAGTTCAATACCAGTACCTCTAACTTAAGTCTAGGACACCTTCCCCCCCAAATAAAGTTCCCAAACATCTTCTTAATACCAGCAAACCATGTACTGCTAATCCGTATAGGAAGGGTCTGTAGGAGATATAAAATTTTTGGACCCGCGTCCATTTTAAAAATATTAGTGTCCTATCCAAGAAAAGTTTTAGAATTTCCAGAGTTTTAATTCCTTGGCTAGTTTTGATGACAAGGGGAAAAAATTGGAGCGAAAGAGGGTTTCCGGATCCCTAGTCGACAGTATTCCTAGGTATTTTAAATGGGTGGGTTCCAACTGGAAAGGGAAGGACAATTGGAGGCCATCCACCTGGTGCTGTGGGGTAGTGAGTTTCAATGCTGAGGATTTCGTGTAATTAATTTTGAAGTTTGAAAGTTTTCGGAAAGTGGAAAATTCCTTCACCAAGTTTGGGAGGGGGATAGTTGGATTTGTGAGTGAGGCCAGGAGGTCGTCTGCATATAATGCCAACTTAAATAATTGATCCCCAACTATGATTCAGCTGGATCGCTCTAGCTAAGGCCTCCATATGCAAAATAAAAACCAGCGGAGACAGCGGGCATCCCTGTCTAGTACCATTCTTAATCAAAAAGGGAAGGGACAAGGTGCCATTTATCTTAATATTACATATTATTTATGTCTATAACTTGTGTACACTATATGCGATGTTTTAATAAAATACAACATTGCTAATATGGCATTAATTGCTACACTACAAGTCTAAACATGACAACATTATAACATTCCCACAGTGATCGTAGGAATTTAGCTGATTGAATCCTCCTACGAATAAAAAAAAGCTTTCATGATATAGTGCAAATTTATCAGCTATGTCTGCTGGATTAAGAATCTTGTCTCCCTGCAAGGTATAGATAAGCTTAATTCAAGAGCAAGCCTATTGATCCCTAAGTTTCCATGCTGGCATCTACCACGCTCTATTGCCAAAAGAGCAAAATGTTTGTCTGAGGCGGGCAAACAATGCTTGTGACCTGGCTGTCATTTTCTGCAGTAGTGTGGAAAACCGTAAAAAAAAAAGAGTGACAGGCAACACCAGTCCCTGAGGGAAACCCATTAAGAACTGTTAAACATTGAACAATATTGAAATACTATCTCAAAACACTATTAAGCTGTGCAGTGACAGAGAACCTCTATGAGAGGGAAAATATGAACACGCTCTCACGCACTTGCGTGCATGCGTGTACTTTCGTGGGCTTTTATGTCTCTTATGATTCTGCACAGTTTTAAACCGATTACCAAATATATTCTCATGTAAAGGTCCTGTATACTTAGTAAATAAAATGCGTTTCAAACCATTAAAGCTTTGTTTTATTAGCAGGAGGATTCAATCAGCTAAACTTTTCTTTAAATTTCCCATTCTTTTGCAATAGTTTTCTCTCTAAACCCTTTTCTATCACTATAGATAATGGAGCTGGTACCTAAATGTGCTGCCTGCCTGACAGAGAGGGAGATGTGGGGTATAAAGTTTCCGGTGTAGTAGTGTAGAGGCTGCTATAGGGTAGGGGAATGGAGCTCCCCTTTGTTTGAGCTCCTAGCACCCAGAAGGGTGCTCACATAAACAAGTGTGGTGGTATGAACCTTATATAGCGAACTTATATTACTTATATATAGGCCTTATACTGCCTTATGTTAATTTTAGTTGGTTTGCTCTGTATTTTTTTCTTAAATCCCTGAACACTCCATTTTTTCCTGCCCCCTTCTTTTTTTTTCTTTTCTGTTCTCTATATAACTACCATTTGTCCTGACGCAACTATAAACTTAAACATGTCTATCATGGTTGTTGGTTGGCTTGGAGACATGTTTAACGTTGACTGTATTGCTGATTTGTTGATAAAAATTTAATGGTTAAAAAGAAAATACATTTGACATGTTTATGCTGGTCTTCTGCTTCCCTCTAGTGTTACATATGTATATTGACATTGGTTTAGACTTCATTTACCTCTGACCGTATTCTTAATTGTCCTTGTCTCTATTAGGGGAATGCAGCAACAAGGATTGTCCCTTCTTGCACATTGACCCAGCATCAAAGATTAAGGATTGCCCATGGTATGACAGAGGATTCTGCAAACATGGTAATATCGCTCACAAAATCTCTGTTTAGCGTGCTCAGAGGTCCCATCATTTGTATTAGAATTATTATACACAGTAATTCATTTCTATTTTTACTTTACTTTGGGGTAAATGTACTACAGCAAAAAATAAATAAATGTGGGTACAAAATCGGAATTCTACAAATAACCCTCCACTAATGCTAATAGTGTTAATTAAGGTGTGAGACATGCTTAATACTTTTATCCATTTTTGGTTTACACCTTATTTTTGTAAAAGACTGGTTATGGTGTTCCCTAACCAATCAAGTACTACTTTATCTAGTACAGCTCTACCCAAATTGTGCTCAGAACATGTTTTCTTTTAAGCAGTTATTGAAGTGTTATGACAGAATGGAACATTTCAAAAGGTCCACAAGAGGTTCTGTATTTTTTCCCCTGGTCATTCTGTAAGAAGATAAAGAAACCCTACATTGTTATGTGCCCCTGAGAACAGTGTTTAGGAAACAAATAAGTTAGTGTGTTTTAGAACAGGGCGGTACACAGTCACAAAAGTTAAATTCCCGATGGCAGCAGGCTTAGACTGAAAGTCGTCTTCAGCTAGCAACTTTGCAGCCAGCATCTGTGAATGACAAACTGACCCCTTCTGGCTGCACGGGAAGACGTGATCCCAACAAAAGACCTGTTCCTCTCGTTAGAAGGTAAGCGCCTTTTAAATATTTTCTCTCTATCTCTCTCATATTAATGTACTTGATGGCAGGATTTCAATCACTACGCGTTTTGGGCGCAGCTGGCCTTTGTCGAGTGTCAAGGTTGAAAACATCTGTTCTAGAAAATGATTTGGTCAAACAAATGCACCCCTGTTGTGATTGGTGTTAATAATATTATTAATATTAATTATTATACCTATTGCACCCCATTTTAAAAAGCGCTAGGTCAGTATTGCTCATACTCCTGTTATGTTATTGATTTTGTAATTGATCATAAACTAGATGCTCTTTTTGGCTTAATTCTGTAATTCCACTTAGTCTTTTCATCATCACCTATTATACATTTTTATGTAGGGTGAATATATACCAAAATTAAACCTTTTTTCCATTTTTTACTTATTTACTTCAGTTATTTACATTCATGTCTAATTCAGGAAATGCTGCCTAGTTACCTATATGCCTTTACATTGGCCAATATTGGATCTTAAAGAATAACAATAAATGTGACTAAAGCTGGCCACATACTAGAGCGATTATCGGGCCGATCTTCCAATTAGTAGATTGGACGAATTATCGCTGTAGTGTGTGGTGCCGATATTTTCCCGAAACTCGCGATAATCTTCCAAAAATGGCCGCCAGCAGATAATCGCATCTCATGGGAATCCTGAATGATTATCGTTTATCGTTCGCTAAATCGTGCAGTGTGTGGGCATTACAGATACAGTTTACTAACGATTTTTATGTACTTTCCACACCCCTGTAGGGTGTGTCTATGTCGATGTACAGAATGTCCTTCCTGTTTATTACACGTGACCAGTACTTGCAAGTGGCATCATATAATTATTGAATAAAGCAGCATGTATTTCAATGACTTGCCTTTATGGAACCTAAACATGGAAATAACCAGCATTGTGTTTGCGTGTTCACACGAATCTTCGTATCGAGTGCGTTACAGAATGTGCAATAAGGATAAATACAGTAGGTGTATATGAATGGCAGTGCTGGATTTGCTATGCTGCCTGAACATTTTCGATGTAATTATAAACGTGACCAAACAAGATATATTATACTATTTCACATTATTACCCAGTCTACCAAATACAATGGAGGCCAACTTCCATGTTAAATCTGTTTATGATGCACTACAAGAGGCTATCTAGACATCCAGAAGGTAAATGCAGATGAAATAAAGAGAATTTTTTTGGCAAATAATTTTTTTTTATTATAGCACTTCAAAAGACAAATTATAAAAAATAAAGCTATGCTGATGGACCTTTATTACTTTGCATCACAAACCAACATGTCAGTTGGATATCAACTGTACAAATTAAATATAGCAGTATTGCTGTTGTAATAAAGACTGAGCAAATGAAAATAAAATTAGATGATGACAAAAGGGTACCAACAGCTGAGGTAAACACTTTATGAACAATAGCTTGCAAACTTGAATGACATAATGCTTATTTAAACTTCGTCAATACTTTTCACAAATTTAAGCAGGCGTGCCATTTTCACATTCAGGACATTCTGATGTCTTCTTATGATTTTTGCTGTGGAGATACATTCCAGGACCATTTTCTCAATTTCTTGTGCAGTATTGTTATTTGTTTTTTTCAGTTATTACTGCCTTTAAATCACTTTTGTCATCCATTACGTCACCCTCTGTACTGCCATTGAAAATGACAATTGGTTTTGTATATAAATATAAAGAAGAAATGTATATAGTAAAATAGACAGTGACATGCATGCTCCAAGTTTTACATATGTTTTCCCTATATTTCATGGATTGTTGTTGTTTAGTAGTTATAGTTGATTTAGTAGTTTTAATTATTTTATACTAGATTTTAATATTTTTATGACTGCTTTTATCTGTTTTGTATAGTTCATCTATTTTTTTTTTTAAAGGTTTAAACGCGTTTAATATTTTTTCCTTTATTTAGTTGCATTTAGGAATAGAAGTTAAGTTAAGATAAGTTAATATGTTTCTTCCCTATTACCTTTTTTCATATTAGTTGTTCATATTTGTTAAGGTGTCCTTTTAAATGTTATGTGAATATGTAGTTTTAATCCTGTTTACTTTTGTAAAAATATTAATACCTTCAGCTGTGCTTGATATAAGTTCACTCTGATTCCTTTCAAGTCTCATTGTTTGTGACTCTGGACACATCACTGAACATCCTTTGTGGAAAAGTTAATAGATTGGAGTCACAAATAATACACCAAGATCTATGACAAAGACTATAGTCACAACTGTATACCTTGGTCTCCATCAGAATGTGTCTGCAGGTTGTCTCCCATGGTATCTTTAGTGGTGCAAGGAATATCTTAAAGAATATACAGAGGTTATGATTACTGTAAATCAACAACACCTATAGTTTCAGCATCAGCATAACATTATTCAGACTCTGGAGTCTTTTGGACACCATGTGACCTTTTCCTCCATGGGATGTACAGTAGAATGGACAGTGCTTTGTTCTTGATTTTTTTTCTTCATACTGTTGTAGACGTCCTAAAGGGGGATGAAAAGTATTTTTGGGACTTTTTATAAAATTACGAACTTTCCTAAGTTTACTTGGTTCTTTGCATTTGAGGTCAGACCATCTTTTTGTATTTGCTGCTTATGATGCTTTATTCTGAACTTTAAATGGATAATTGAAATTACCCTCCTCATAATTCTTCGTTTCCTGAAATTTACACTTGGATAAACTTTCTCAATGCAGTCATAGCCCCACTTGTCGAAGTATCGTACCATGATCTCCATTTCTGCCTTCCCCATCGGTACACTTCTTTGTGCTGCATCTGCTGGGCTCCCAGCATCATTATGTACTTTTTTGGTAGCCTTTTTGCCCTCCATATCTTCCTTGGACTGCTTTCTACCAAGTGATGAATCACTAGACATGGCTGCCATCGCTACTAGATTTTCGCAGGAAATACTTATTGTTGGGCGTGGCAAAGGAGGTGCAATACTGTATAGTGGAACTCTCATTGTTGCAGACCATCCAGAACATTCGAGCATTGAGAACATTCAAACGAACATTCGTCGATCTTGTGTTGGATTTTGCGATCGGATTCGTTTTCGTTGATCAGGTACTTGGTAGTCCATCTATGTTAACACTTTGCTGCATGTATGTTGATTTCTTTTACAGTGGTGGGTAAAAAAAACACTATGTATGTATGTGTGTATGTATATATGTATGTATATATGCTGGTGGCCAATCTATCTTAACACTAAATGCATGTATGTTGCTTTCTTTTACAGTGGTGTGTAACAAAACACAATGTATGTATGTCTGTATGTATATATGTATGTATGTTGCTAGTCCAGCTATGTTAACACTTTGCTGCATGTATGTTGGTTGCTTTTACAGCGGTGTGTAACAAAACACAATATATGTATGTATGTTTGTTTGCTTGTAGTCCATGTATGTTTACAGTATGCTGCATGTAAGTATGATGAGTTCTTTGAAATTGTTGTGTAAAAAATCAGTATGTATGTATGTATGCAGTATATGCATTTTATTCGTAGGGGAACTGTTGTGTCACTATGAATTGAGGAAGTTCATACCCTTTCTTATGTATTTCACAGATATGTCTTCTGACAAGAAGGAATTCCTACGTGAATTCATTGAGGTTTATCAAGCACACCCCTGTCAGTCAGCAGACTATTCCAACAAGCTAAAAAGGGCCGTAGCGATGCAAGCAATGGTGGATGTTTGCAAACCATATTACCCAAAAGCAAATGCAGATTTTGTTAAAACAAAAATAGCCAACATCCGCACGGTATAAAAAAAATAATTCAATAGAGTTCAGGATTCAAAAAAAATCTGGGGCTGGAACTGATGAAGTGTACACTCCAAAACTGGTATTACAGTCTACTGAGCTTCACAGCAGACACAGAGACGCCAAGCCCATCCCTTGGAAGCCTTGATGACATCATAGAGGACAGCCCAGAAGAGACTGGAATTGTAAGTTTAAAAAGAGATTGACAACACACCGTTTTATTCTTTGCAATCTATTTTATTTAAACATGCAATAATTATTTTGTAAATGAAACAACCATGTCATTCTGCCATGGAACAGCACCGTCACCATTGAAATATGCAACATAGTTGTTCCTATTTCATTTTGCATCTTCGGTGCTGTTTCTAGCAGAAACATGGTCAAGAGCTGTCCATCTGTCTGACGCCTCCGGGAACTCGACATTTTCAGAAGCATCCATACCTACATGCTGTGTGGCCTGTTTCCTTAAAAAGTTGTGCAGGACACAGCAAGCCATGACAACAGAACATAATTAATCATGTGACATGTTGATGTTAGTATGAAATAGGCGAAACTTATTGCTTAGTATTCCAAAGGCATTTTTTACAACACGCCTAGCTCTCGACAATCTGTAGTTGTATATACGCCTTTCTTGCGTAAGTAGTTTTTGAGGGAAAGGGCGCAATACATTTGAATGATGGGCAAATGCCTCATCGGCCACAAAAACAAAGTTGAGTTGGTTCACTGTCTCTGCTGGTGTCGGTAGTTTCAATTGATGGAGCCGCAGACGCTCATGAAATTTGGTTTGCTCCAGGGCACCTCCATCTGACACCCTACCATTTTTTCCAACATCAACAAATATGAATTCATATTGCGCATTCACTATTGCCATGAGTACAATGCTAAAAATTCCATTATAATTGTAAAACAATGATCCACTGTTGGCAGGGGGTGTAATCCGGACATGTTTCCCATCAATAGCGCCTCCACAATTTGGGAAATTCCATTTCTGGTAGAAGCCTTCTGCTATTTCCAACCATTCTTGCGGAGATGATGAAAACTGTAAACAAACACAAAGTATATTAATGATTATGTTAATGCATTCATATCTTGACATTTTATTTCTTTACTATTACAGCCATCATTACTTATGGATGATACCAGCTTCTCACAGCCAAGCTGTTCTTAGGCTATTGAAGCTAGTACCTGTGTTACCCCCACTCCAACTGCCAGAACCAAACAAGACCCTCAGATGTCAAGGGCAAAGAAAAGGCCCTGTACAGATGTCGACAATCAGGATTCCATTAGCAAAACACTTCTGGAGACAGCACAGAAGTGTTTTGAAAAACAAATGGACAATTTTGATGCAATAGGAATGAATGTTGCAGCAAAACTTCGCAAAATGGACCCTAGATACCGTGATGAAACAGAGCGTATTATTAACGAGGCTCTGTACAAGGGCAGCAGAGGAATGCTTGATGAAAGGAGCAGTATTACATACAATGCCCCTTCCATGGCCCTGCAACACTCATTTCAGCCTATTTATAATGCGCCTTACCAGAGTACACAATATGTACCCCCACGATATCCCTACTCCCCAACTGTAACCTCAACACCCAGATTATCATCATCACATGAAGCTGGTTTGTCCACACCCTCACCTGTTGAAACTCCACAGTATTATAATTTTTATTACATTTTGGAACTTGATGTATGTTATGTTAAATGTTTTAATGTTTATATATAAGTAAAGGTTTTAATATTTTTTATAATTGTTATCCACAACCTCACCTGTTGAAACTGCACAGTATTTTAGTTTTGATTAAAGCTTGTATTAAAGTTGTATGTTGTGTTACATGTTTGAATGTTAATATATAAGTAAAGGTTTTTATATTATTTATAATTGTTGTGTGGTTTCTGGATAACAGAGAAGATATTAGCTTACCTTTAAATATTCGTTTTTCAGTTCATGGATGATAGCCTCACAGGTTTCCGGAATGATTAGTCCCAAACTCTGTGCAGAGATGGCACAGCTAAATTTTAGGTCCTCAAAGGATCTACCAGTGGCTAGGAACCTCAATGTTGACACCAGATGCTGCTCTGCTGTAATAGCTTGTCTCATCTTGGTGTCTTCCTTCCGTATGGCTGGAGTCACAATATGCAATAATTTTCTCAAAGGTCTCGTCATCCATTCTCAGATAATTTCTGAAATCATTGGGATGGTTCTCATGGATTTCATTAAGCAGCGGCATATGTGACAATGATTCACGTTGAAGCAGCCAATCCTTGGACCAGAAACGACGGGGCCTCATAGTCCTCTTCCTTTTTGCCAACTTTCTGTCATGTTCAACCCCAAGCAGAACAAGTCCAAGCGTAATGCGCGCTTGAGTTTGAATAACATCCATAGCTACAAAAGAGATAACATAGACCTATTTATAAAATAAATCCGTTACAAGATGCACATGTAAAACACAGACACACATACTCTGTAATACACAGACACACATACTCTGTAATACACAGACACACATACTCTGCAATACACAGACATACACACTCTGTAATACACAGATACACATACTCTGTAATACACAGACACACATACTCTGTAATACACAGACACACATACTCTGTAATACACAGACACACATACTCTGCAATACACAGACACGCATACTCTGCAATACACAGACACGCATACTCTGCAATACACAGACACGCATACTCTGCAATTCACAGACACGCATACTCTGCAATTCACAGACACGCATACTCTGCAATTCACAGACACACATACTTTGTAATACAGACACACATACTCTGCAATACACAGACTGAGCAAAACAGTAAAACAGACTGACCTCAACTAAAATACACACCAAATACACATACACACATAGTGTGATATAAACGTTTTGTAGACTATACCTTATCCGAATATATGACAGAGGTTATATTTGAAACACAAAGGCTGCCCACGAACGAACACAATGAAATTCACAGGAAATTATGATTTTTTAACATCCTGTTCCGGCTTGACTCCTGAAATTCTGCTGTCAATCACCCTCGGAACTGCCTTTTATGTAAAACATGTGACGATTTTCGCATAGTGTGTGGCCATAATAGATTTTATGCACACTGAGAAAAGCACAGAAAAATCAGCCCGTTTTTTTTTTATATTATTGGATGAATTATCGCATAGTCTATGGCACCGATATCGTTACCTGTCACTAGCAGAAAAATTGGAACAATTATCTAAAATTTCATGCTGTGACGATAATCGGTCTAGTGTGTGGCCAGCTTTAGAAGATATTATGTATTAGGGTAGGGGATTGTTGGGTTGTTTTTTTAACGTGTTATCTCATGTTCTAGCAAGGGATGAGATAAATGTAGACCTTCACAATGATCCTTATAAAAATTCACTGGTTGGGTTGGTGGATTTATACACCCATGTAAAAGGGAATAGTCATTATTTTCAAATTATGGTCACGCATGGCTCACATATCAGCAATATGTTCCAATATTTATTGCTATTAAATTTATATTAAAAAAATTCAAATCTGCAGCTCACGAATAGATAACACTGGTCAACAAAATATTTCTTGCTTTTTGTCACAAGTAAATATTAGTCCATCTAATAGTGTTTTCTGTGATGAATTCAAATATTGTTTTAGAATAACTTGTTTTTAGTGAAACCCAACCCAAAGTTTACAACATTATGTTTATTAAAATTAGACATACTAAACAATTAACAAACTTAAAATGTTGATACATAGGATATCCTGCTGTGATTTGCCTCGGGAGCATCCCTTTTAAAGGTCCAACAGTAGTCAGCCAGCATACTTTGATTCCACTTGCACACCGCTTTTCCATTACGGAAATGTCCTGGTGGAACCGTTCACCGAGATTGGGGGAACCGTTGCCCCAAGATTGGCTGAGAAGTCAAGAAGTGGTCAATGATATGCTACATCCCATAGTCTTCTAATATTTTAAGAAATTGTCCAACATCTCTTTGTAGTTGTCTGCTTTATGGTTCCCTAAGAAGATCTGGCAAATGTTCTTGAAAAGACTGGCATGACAGCTTAAGCAGACAATGGAAGCTCCCATTGAGCATCAGTTCTTCTATTTGAGGGCCAACAAACTACCCCTCCTTTTTTGTTTGCATCACTGATCCTCGTGCATTTTTGTGCAAATTCAAGCCCACTTTTATCCATTCACGTGTTTTCTTTCATATCAGCAGCATGAGCTAGTTGAACTAAAGGTAACTTAAAGCTGTTGTGGAGTTACACAGCTTTCAACCTAACTTTAGAGAAATCAATAAATAGATGTGCATCCTTTGTCAGTGCTGTGACAGAGTACTGCCAACTGATGCTTCATGCTGATGCGGAAGTCAGTCTCTGATGGCAGGGCGGGCCCACTCACAATGCATATGAGATAAGCATTATGGTTGGGATACATAATGGTAATCATACAGTAAGGGAGGCTAATGTATTTATATATCGGAATTGAGTCATAGTTCCGGATCAGGTGCCAAGTGCTACCAAGACCATCTTCAAGGGCAAATAATTCCTTAAAGCCACTATGCCTCTGTCTGAAAACACATGCTTTTGTTTCATTTCAGATATTCCAGCCTTTTAATTGGAGAATAAAATCTTCTGCTTACTATTTAGATAGGTTCAAATCTCTGATAAGGTCATTTAGATCTGCTTGGGTAAATAAATGTGATTCAGGAGATGAACAGGGTGTCTCAGAGTTTGGGTTAATCCTTTCATGATAGTCACCATGTTCTTCAGGCTCTATTTCTCTTTCATATTTTCTAAGTTTGACCCTTTTCTGGAGCCTTGATACAGACATTTCTTCACTATGAGGCACATGCATTATGACATAAGATAAATGAATTAGGCTATGTCACAGTGTGCTTTGACGTAGAATTGATGCCCCGAAATGCATGTCCTAAAAAAGTAGCAATCTGTACAGTGATCTTTTGTTTCCCTTCAAATCATTAGAACAGCAAAAGAATGTGCCCAAAACCTTTGCTCAATCTTTGATGAGTTTGACACAAGTGATACAGCAAACATGAGGGGCCTAGTCCTCACCTTGGTCAATGACTTTGCATCTGAACTAATACTCCTCCATGAGTGGAGTAAAATGTTGTTTCTGAAGCTTGTATGTTACCGCACCACATAGATGCCAAAAAGAGTCCATACGGTCAACACAATTTCTAGGCTTTGTGCCACTTGGCAGAGAAACACAGCACAGTGTTCATGGTTCCTTTAGAAGATGAAAGTAACAGTTTATACAGCAGCTTGGTTCTAAAATCTGTGGACCAGCGCTAGCATGCCCTCCACGACAATCTATACTATCATCCACACAGGTACATTCCCAATACGAACTACCCCCTACACATCACTTTGCCACTCACCAAGCGATTCACTATGCCACGGAAATGACCAGGGGCTTCTCACAGGATGACTGGGGAAATGACCTTGACAAAATGTTACTCAACCCTTTGGAGGCTAGGGGTGTCATCTCCAGACACTATAAAGTTCTAAAATCAGACGATGACTACTCTGGCCGCCAAACCGGTCTGGCTCGCTGGTTACAGGTCTTCCCGGAATTAACTATTGACCAACTGTTCACGACTCTCAAGTTCTCCTCGGACACTATTAAAGCCAGTACTTACCGTGATATGTTTTTGAATATCTTTCATGGAGGGTACTTCCCCCAAATAGGTGCTATGCAGCTGGCATGTCAGATACTAATAAATGCCCTAAGTGTGAAGACCTTGCAGCCTCTCTCTACCATTGCCTGTGGGACTGCCCCAAGATAAAAAGATTCTGGAGGCAAATACAATTATACATCTCAGGCAACCTGGTCAACCATGTTCCCCTCACTCCACTATGGGCGATCTTGGGGAGGATACACTCCGAAACCCAGTGTGCTAGGGGTGTCAGGCAGTTTCTCTTGGTCCTGTCAGCTGTGGCTCGCAAGAGTATTCTACACATGTGGATTCATAAAGAGGCCCCAACCATGACACTTTTTCTCACAAAATTGCACTACACCTTCCGAATGGAGTGGCTGGAGGCTTCGCTACACAAAGAGCAACGCACAGAAAAACTATTTAACACATGGGAGAAATACATCGACACGCTGCCTGTTAGGACCAAGAGAAATATCTATAAATGCTTTTGCACCACAGCCTGGTACGAAACTAGGGTATTTTTGTCTGATCCGCCAATCTATTTTGAAACAGATGACGCTGCACCTGGGTAAAGCAAATTGTGGATGGTTGCTACGGGCTGCGCCAGGTCCGGGGAAATGAGTCAGTCCAAAACTACTTAACTGTTGTTTCTATAAGCATTTCTGTACTGTATGCCTATACCAAGATAGTCATGTTAACACGGTGTCATATTTTACCTACCTGAATATTCTATATATCCATGTATTCATCCATACCTATAACCTGAACGCATTTGTATCGCCTTGTTTATATTTACTTTGTTGATACCCAAATAAAAAATGTTAAAATATAAAATCTGTGGACCAGCCCATGTACATGGTCCCAAAATCTGCCAACTCGAGCTGTGGTGGCTGCGTTCTGAAAGGCATGTCGTGGAAGGGAAGAGGAGGAGATACATAGTCAAAGTACAGTAAGAACGTGTCCAAGTAATTCCACCCATTGGACAGAGCCAAGAAAAAGAATTGTTTACATCAAACCATTTGCACCAGCAACAGTGTCCTCATAATGTAACTTCAAGTTTTCCATATAGACAAACCTGTTCTGTGCAAAAACCCACAATGGGGGTAAAAGTGACATTGTACTGGTACATAGATTGCGTAAATGACCTACGACTCATGTGTTGTAGGTCATTTACTAAATATATGCGGCTGTGGGTCCCCGCTTTGAACGGCCCTATTTTGATAGGGTCATTCTTTCGCAGCCAGTTCCGAACTGGCTGGGATATCAATTGCTTATGCCTCAATGAGAAAGTGCTCCGATAGGTAAGTAAAAAAACTCCCCTTTAACTAATTCTAACCATAACCCTCCCTTCCCCACAGCCTAACCCTAAGACCCCCTTCCCTGCAGCCTGATCCTAACCTTCCCCTCCAACACTAAAAGTCCCCGGAGAGGTTACTCACCTCTCCAGAGCTGTTAGCAGCGGCGGGTCTGCGGTGAAAATGAAAACGACTGCCACTCGAAATAGAGACAGCCGAAAGGAACTTTTGGCTGTCTCTATTTCTAAAAGCAGCAATTTGGACCGGGGACTCGAAATGATATACGCACCTAAGAAGCAGTGGCTTCTTAGGTGTGAATACGGGCCACAATGTTTACATTATATTATAATATATATATAAATATATTTACATTATTTTGAAAAATGGATAATAAATCACAGTATTCTATGGGCAAGGAGTTTATTTAAAGGCAGAGCCAATTACTGAGCCACCTGTCAACAACAATGTAGCGTCAAAGGGAGTGTTTTGCCTATGCCCTTAGATGCGTAGCATAATCTTTTACTGTTTTGTTCTTTTGTTATTATATTTATTTTCCTTACATTTTTCAAATGGATTTTGCCAGAAATTTCATAAAATGACAGTGTAGTGAGTAGGTTGTGCTTCACCCTATCAACAAGAGATTTAAACTAATCCACATAGGTGATGTTTTACACATTTAAAGCGTTTGTTTTTATGACTTTCTCACCAGTGGGTTTTGACTGCCACAATTTGCTGTAATTCTAAAAATGTTGTGGTAATTAATTCGTAGGCCATTGCTAATTGCTAGTCCTTGAGACTTTTTATCTTGTCCTTGAATTAGGACTTCAGAAAATCTGTGTACCTTGATTCAGTCTAATTCTACAATTGTGTGAACCAGCAGGCATCTGAGGTCATCTGGAAATGTGCCAGCACTATCAGAGCTGACACATGGAATTGAAGAAACCCATACAGAGTGTCAGCATGGGATCAACTGAGCTTTGCTAATGTTACAGATTTTTTCAGATTAAAAAGCGCTAATGTAAAATGCTCTGTCTGACACCACTGTATCTGGCAGCCAATGCTAATTTCTATATGAAACTTTGCGAAAGTCGATGATTTTGACACGTTAC
Source organism: Limnodynastes dumerilii (assembly GCA_011038615.1). NCBI lineage: Eukaryota > Metazoa > Chordata > Amphibia > Anura > Limnodynastidae > Limnodynastes > Limnodynastes dumerilii. The sequence continues at coordinate 27,480 of WWET01007615.1, read as the reverse complement.
TTACATATTTTAACAAATATATTTGTGTATTTAATTATGGATTGTTTAAGATAAAAAGAAACTGCAGAAATAAAAAATACTATCAGAATCTGAATAAGAGTCATACCAACTTGGTGCTTTTCTGAAACTTGCTCTTTTGTCATATTTTAATGTAAAATCCCACATACCAATCACATGACTTATTTTCTTTTTTTTGTCACTTAATAACCAGGTCCAGCATGTAAACACAGGCACACGCGTAGAGTGATGTGTACAAACTACCTTGTTGGCTTCTGCCCAGAAGGTCCTAATTGTAAATATGTACAGTAAGTTCAATCACTAAATTAATACCAACAACTCAGCTATGTAAGACAAAAATAAAATACATGTATTTCTGGGATGAGCCTTTTATGCTGTGAAATGTGACGAATGTTTTTTTTATTTCTTGCAGTCCTAAAACTGATTTGGTTCTTTGCAGTCCAGACCAATGCAAGGTTGGTACTTAACTAATCATAAATATCTTTAATCTGTAATTTTGAAATTAATATTTTAGAAAAAGTAGTATACGTTGCCTTTCTCTAATTTATTCCTGTGGTATAATTTGTGCCAAGTATATATTGTTCAGAGCTCTTGAGGTTGTTCCTGAACTGGGAGTATTGGCAACAAAAAAGGAGAAAATCTGCCCATTGTCACTGGTGGGGGAAGCAAATTAAGAGCAGATCAAATTAATTGAGGGGTGATGTTTTGTAGCTCAACTAGAAATGATAGTTTTGAAATATAGCTGTTTGTGTGAAAACAGTATTATCCATACATGTATAAACGGAATCAGCACCTGCAAGATGTTTTGCACCTATTAATGTGCTGTTACTACTAACTCTGTATCAGCCCCATTCATTGACTTCAATTTATGTGTTGCAATTTTGAAGCATTTTGAATCAAGATGGAGCATGTATAGCCTCTTTAAAGCAGTGACTAATCCCTTCGACCCCCAACTTTATTTATCCAGTTAATGCTACCACAGTAGAGCCTTTCAAGCTTCCATATGCAGGACAAAGATGGTTGGAAAGACTTAGCAGACAGCTGAAATTGGAGGTTATATATACTTGTGCATGCAGAGCTGTTTCAGCCGATATTAATGCACTACATTAACCGTTTATTAATGCACCACACTACCCATTTACGAGTAGTCTGCACATCAAAAAATGATGATTATGTATTTTAATACTAATAAATGTTGAATTTGTTGAATTACATTTATTAGTTTGTAATGCGCATTTTCAAATTGTTTTGCAGACTTAACAGATGAATAGGTAGTGGTATGTATGTGTATATTATATTGTTTAATATATATATATATATATATATATGTTATTCATTTAATCACTTTTTAAGCTTAAATATGTCATGGTATAACTCCACGCTGAATCCTCATTAAACACTAAAGCATCAGTGTCTGCAAATAATATTTTGGTGATTTCCTCCTTAGTAAATCTCTTTATTCCTGTGTAATATTTTTGCTCCATGGGAGTATTTCCCATCATTTCCATACAAAAACACTAATTTCTATATTATATCGAGTTGCCACCACAAAAATCAAAACATTTTAAGAATAGTGCACAAGTTGGCCAAGGGCCATGGTGCACTCTCTTTATATATAGCAAACAAAAATCATATGGTGCACAACATATGTTCTATATGCCGCAAATTATGGTCAATTTAGGACCAAGTCAGCACTCAGAATAAAAGTCCAAAATTATGCAAAATATAGTTTATTACAACAGGAGTAAAATTACCTCCACAGATATCCAATTTAAAGTGCAAAAAAGTGCAAAAACAAAAACAAACAAACATGACAAGTCAAACTAGATGTGAAAACATATAGCAGCTTTCCATGATAATCGCATCTTGAACATAGCATCATGTAAATTTGATCAAGACGTTACCATATTCCTTTAAAGTGCAATAGTAGTTCAAGTTCAGCAATTAAAGTCCATAATATCACTCTGGTTAAAACTTTTTCATGAGATTCAGAAATAAGTGGTGCCTTCACATCTAAACCAACAGCTGTTTTACTGCTTATTCACAGCACCGTCATCAGGGGTCCATCTAAAAGGAAAAAAGAGCTGCTCATACACAGACACAAGACACAAATACTATTTAATTACTCTTAACCCAGCTGGTACTCAATTAGCCGCATGTCCGCCCAATCAGCGAAACTATACACAGCAGTCAGCACATGCCGGACAGCATAAAGCAGCGGGCTACAAAAGATCAGAGACTACCAATCAAATACTCACCAAAAAGTAAGCAACGTTGCTATGGCTATCCTTAGCGTTGCTCTCCGCTGTGTAGTGTTTATATAATAGACATTTATGTTTAAAATTCACTTACCTGTAGTTTTGGGTAGGGAAATACTTAACTAGAACTGATTTCAAGCTCTACTTTGCTCTGTAACTGGTTATGATATACTCCTGTCCAATATAACTGAAAGTCTTGTATTGTCTTTGTACAGACTGCTGCTGCTCCCCAACGAGTCATAATTCCCTCTCTTAATTGTGATCCAGAACCAATTTCAAAGCAACACGGCCTCCTGATGGAGCTCCCACACCTCTCGCATTTGACTGTAATTAGCATGATGCATGAACGCTTTAGAAAGATGCAAGAGAGTTCCTGTGGAGGTCTGAGACCTCTGGAACAAGTTACATGTTTCAAGGTAAGCGCATGTTACACTTTAATGTCTTTCAATGTAATGATTTTAGGTAGACAACCAATGTCTTTTAGCATGTTTAATTTGTGTTTTTTAAATGTTCTTTCATCTTCTATACTTGTGTAACCTTTTTTACCTGGGACTAAATTGCACAAATAATTCCATCATAAAGACTTTTTACACTGGCTCATTGTATTTCCAGAGCCATGATGGGCTCACCTGGAATCAGTATAGATAGAGCAGAACATGTTCCAACATGGCTGTGTGTGTGATGAGGCACTGTTACAACATTAAGGATGGAAAACTGTAAGTGAAATAGAACATTAGGATTCAAACAGGATTCTAAACAGTGTATGGAGATCTTTCTTTATTGCTTTAAGTAGATTCCCAATAAAAATGGTGAGAAGAACATCCATCCAGACCACATGCCAACAAGCCAGAATAATATTCTAAAAGCTACCTTAAAAGATAGATCAATAATAATTGTAATAAAAATTACCTTTGAAGGGAATTCTAGGTAATCTCGCTTGTCATCAAGCAAGCTTGTGATTAAAGGAAAGGAAAGAAAACTGAAA
>WWET01007614.1:38472-48909 GCA_011038615.1 Limnodynastes dumerilii | reverse complement strand
ATTGTCCTCGCTCAAGGTGTCTGAGGGACTATCAACGACACACAGTAGCCATACCTATGTGTCCTTGGCACATAATTGTTCTGAAGCTGGTCTGAGACCCAAGGGATATTTTATTGTTGCACCCCAGGTCTTATTTTGTGGTTTTAGGTACTGCAAGCTGAACCTGCAGGTTTGATAGAAGTCAGCTGGCGTCAAGAAACACTGAGGAACTACACTACATGGACTCGGTTATTACCCGGACTTCTCTTTTGTTTATGCTGATATAAGCTAAGTTTACTGATACTAGTCTCTTGTCTTGCAACTTTAAAAGCTTAAGGGAATTGTTGGGAATAGATATATTTGTTTCTGCTATTTCACTTTAGTTGAACTGAGATTCTTTACTATTCACATTGTTGCCTAACGCCCGTATCTTTATTTTGAATAGTTTAAGTCATACTGATCGTAGTTAGCTAAATATGTAATCCCTGAGGTATTGGGTTTTTGCCGTTGGGACCTGCATGTTCTGCTTTTTGTAATTCTGTATTGAGTGACTCACAATCAATTCTCTCTATCTGTTTATCTTAATGCTATGGATAAATTCCAAGATAGATCTAGGTCGTGTAAGCATAATCAATTATCCCCAGCCAAAATGGGAAAGCACAGAAACGCAAACAACAAACCTGTTTCCCCTTCTTCACCAGCACCGTCCTCAGATGGTGAATCTTAACCTGAGCCCAGTAATGCTGTAAATTCCCCGCTTTCACAGGAATCACTCCTAACAATGGCCAATGAAATCTCTAAAGTTATTCTCCCACAAATTGACATTAAATTTGAACGCATGCAGTCAACTTTTGACGCAGCTTTAACGAAAATTGAATCTAATTCTTCCAGACTTAATGCGTTAGAGGAAAGGATTAGTGACTCGGAGGACAGAAATGTCATCCTGCAAAATTTGGTGGATAGCCAGAGAGTGACTATCAAATCCTTATCTGAAAAAATCGACGATCTCGAAAATCGTCACAGGAGAAATAACTTGAGATTTATTGGCATCCCGGAAAGTGTGCAGGGTCACCAGCTTATACAATGCTTAGCTTCGCTAATACCTCGCGCTTTGGGAATGGGTGAAGATGTGATTCCGATACAAATCGAACGGGCTCACAGACTGGGTTCTGAGCGGCCAAGGGGAAATAATTACTGTAGACCGGTGATTGCTAAGTTTATTGATTACAGGGCAAAAGAAGCGATGTTAGCGGCCTACCGTAGGGCTCAAAATCTGCTAGTGGATACTAATCGTATCCTCATTTTTCAAGATTTCTCCCAAATTGTCTCTCAAAAGCGAAAAGCTTTCTCTAATGTGTGTAAGCTGCTGGTGGACAATTGGAACGGATACCATTTATTACCAAATATAATAGCAAATCTAAGCAACTTAGCAGAATACTCAATAATAACTTTTATTTACTCAAACAGGACCCCAACCTTGCGACTCTGGTAGGGGAGAAACCCCATATCATATATAAGAAAAATAAAAATTTGGGTAATTATTTGGCTCCAAGCAGAATTAAAATCGGTCCCAAGAAACCCCAAAATAGCCATACTAAGAAGGGTTGCTATAAGTGCAACAGAAACATATGTTTAACCTGCTCCCAAATACAGAATAACATCACCTGCATCCAATCACAGTCTGGAGGTTTTTCTGTCCCAATACAGAGTTATATCGATTGCGAAACTAGTTTCATTATCTACGTGCTGCAGTGCCCGTGTGGCCTGCAGTACGTAGGTAGAACTACTAGAAAATTAAAAGACCGTTTTCGCGAGCATCGGAGGAACATCTCCAAATGTCTTAGGACACATACGTTGTATAAACATTTTAAGGCCCACCACTTAAATGACCCCAATTTGGCCACGATAGCTGGCATTGAACATATAGCATTGACAGATAGAGGGGGGGACAGATATACTAAACTCTGCCAGAGAGAGGCCTCCTGGATTTTCAAACTTCAATCTTTGGTACCAGAGGGCCTCAATGACATGGTGGAGTTTAGAGATACGGGGTACTAATACTCACCTGTTTACCAATATTTTCCCCATATATACGTAGCCCTCTTTTTACCTATATAGGTCCTTTAATTCTATCTTTCTAGACTATGTCTTCACTGGACTTACCGGTCAGGATTGACTTAGTCTAGATACATACTACCCCTTTATATTAGATGTATATGCTACAATGGGATAGCATATATAGGTAAATCAGCAGAAGTCCCAATAAGTATTTTCTTTATCATCTTTCAAAATAGGCTTGATTGGTTCTAACTATGTATATTATTTGGCATTACAATAACCTTTCTGTCATTACAAATATATGCACCTACTTATAACATTGCCTTGCTCGAACTGGATGCAGTCTGCGCCTCTTTATGCCCAGCATGGAGCGGTCCAGACTTTGCATAATAGCACTGGATCTAATATTTTCAAATATTATTAATAATTATGTCCAACCAATTAAAACTTTTATGCAGCAGAGATAACCCTGATATGGCTGGATAACAAGGTATTATTATCTATCTCCACCTCTAAGGGGGTGGGGATCAATACCTTTATCTATATATATATATATATACCTATACCTATACCTATACTTATATACCTATTTCTTTATAGGAACTGATACCTATATAAGCTCAATAGGAATTCTAAATAACTGTTTATATGGTACCTGAATCACTTTAATGGGCTATTGTTAATGTACACCCCTGGATACACAATGCAAATTATTAAACTGTCTCATTTGATTGTGAATGGAAGTTCCATATAGTGACTAAAATGGTTAATGCTTGGCTGCTTTTGTTAACAAATAAAATAAAGAAGCAGTTTATAAATAAAAAAGCAGTTAATAAACTTATAAGCAGTCTATATCTAGAGAACATTAATCTCTCATGATGGGCCCGAAAATATATATAAATATGATCCTAATAGGTAAAGAAGAGTACGTTGCCTTGTATACAGTATTCAATTCTGTCATCATTATCTTTAACATTGGCAAAATTGCATAAGGAAATAGGCTGCTATATGTATAATGCTTGTATTTTATTCCATTTATAATTTTTATTGTATGTATAAGCGCAATACAGTATAAATTTTAGCAAGTATTACTTAAGCTGATGAATGTACTATACAAATACAAACTGAGGCAATAGATTATCATCACCTGGAAACCCTATATATAAGAGCCTTAGACCATGGAGAGCCACACTTGCCGTTTTGAAAAAGTCCCAGTCCGGGACAAAACGCGTCAACGGATACGCCCACTACTATTACGTGCAGAGTCAGCTGATACAGAGTATCCCATACACAGTCGGGTCTTCGGTCCGTGGTCAGTAGAACGGCGGGTGGCCTCCGCTCGTTCACCATCTTCATCTGTCCACGCAGGAGCAGAGATCCATTTCCCTGGACCCTTCATAACAACTACACTGGGACAGTGAGTACCGTGGACCGCTGGTCCACTTACATTGCACTAGAATTATCCCCTGAATTTGGGAGGAATTCCCTAGGAGAGCTTGTTACAGGGTTGTTTGCAGAGCCACACAGTACTTCCATATCACCATCAGTGGAACCCTGTTTGGGGATTGACTTTCCAGTATACCATACGGAAGGGGACTATCACCTCACGCAGAGGTTACATCATTTACCCACATAGGGACTCAGAAGCTCTCGCACTCCAAGCTGCTACTAGCGGATATTACTCTCCCACAGGGATTTGACAATATATATCAAGTGCAACATTGTTTGGACTGTTACCAACACAATACACTGTATACATTTGCACACCAATAGGTGCGAGATTCTCAGCTGTGCACAATTCTCATTGTTTTATTTGTCTTTTATGGTTATTTTTAAATATTTGCAATAAACCATGTCTTTTTAATGTCACTGCTCGACATTTGTGTATATTGATAATTTCAATAGTGGTGAATATTACTCTCATATTATCTTTTCAGACCAATTGGTTTGGCTTAGCGCTGTGGTTTTCTCTTTTAATAATTAAGCTGCTGGTGGAGCAAAATGTCAGGTTTGCACTTCTATATCCTGCCAAATTGAGAATTATAGACAATGGTCAGGGGATTTATTTTACAGACCCTCAGTCTGCATTAAGGCACATGTCATGTGCGGTAGCCTGCTCTGTCCCTCTGGCGCCGCGTCCCCCGCTGATTCTGCTGCCTCTGCGTCGGAGCCTGTCATATCTCTGGCGCGAGTCCTGGCTGTTGCCTAGCAGCCAGGACGCTCCCCCTAGCGCTCGTCAGGCGGCGTCTCCTTTTCCATGCGTCCTGGTGTTACCTTAGTAACCAGGACGCATTCTGCTGCCATCGGGACGCGCGCTGCTCAGCCTATCACTGGCCTCTTTCCCCTATTTAAGGTAGGAGCTCCTACAGCTCTCTGCCGATTATAGCTTTTGCTGGCAGCTTTCTCTCTCTCTCTCATATCCTCTCTGGCTAGTTCTTTTCTCTTGACTACTGAGTGCCCATCCAGTCCTGCCTTGTACCCTGCCTTTTACCTATTGTGTCTTAAACCCTTTTCTTCCACCTTAGTGTAATTACCATTTGTTTATTCCTGACCTTCCCTGAGTGATTGTATCTGTTAATCCCTTCGGGGGTTACCGCTGGTTGAGTGTGTGAGTACTTGCCCTGGTTTGTATAGTGAGTCTTGTCCGTCCTGTTATATTCCCTTTAGTCCTACGTCACGTTTATTGTCATCCGTTGTTTGTTGCAGACCAGCCCTGCTGGTCTGTCTTTTCCCTATTTCTTCCATCTGTTCCTCTCTGTTTTCTTCTCCCGGGTAGCGTCACTGGAACCGCGACCTGTGGGTAAACTGGCCGCAATTGTCCATCCTCACCATTAGAGGCTCTGGTGAAGAACCCGGTCCCACTAGACTCCGTGCCCAGTTTGAACCTCACCCGCCATGCACCCGAGCTTCCGGGTATTGCTTACCTGCACCGTGGGAGTTCCCTAGAGTGCCTAGCCCGCATAACAGCACATACAGGGGAGAGAACCCCCGCACTCGCCCGTGTGGCAAGTGGCTATAGAGAATGACCAATAAAATTCTATGTTAATCCATGTAGATTGTGAGTCCCATAGGTCTCAAGGCATAGGCCCTTATTTTGTTAGCAAGTGTATTTTTGCTCAAGATGAAAAAGTTTTGTTGGCTCTTTCCCTTTTGGTTTGGGTTTCTGGCCACCTTTGTTTGGTTTGGGTTTCTGGCCACCTTAGTTTGGGTGGAAATTTGGTTTGGGGGAATTGGACCTTAGGGTCTTATGCACCAAGGAGAGACGGGTAATGAAAACCTGTCATGTTCCTTTTGTTTATTTGGTTGAGAGTAAAATTGAAAAAAGTTGGTTTACACATTGTTCGACTACTTTAGGTCACTGCATCGGTCGCGGTCCCTCTCAGATTTATTCTACGTTGCCCATTCTACATCCAATACTAAACATGAATGACTGCCTCTAGGGTGGATACAAATGTGTATGGTCAAAGGTCAGTAAAGAGCTTTAATATCACGTCTTGGAATGTGGGCGGGCTTAATTCGGCTATCAAACGTAAAAAGATTGCGACATGTCTTAAATCCCTTAAACCAAATATAATTTTTTTGCAAGAAACGCACTGGAAATCTGGGGAAATGTCTGGGCTTAAAGACAAGTGGATAGGGGAGTGCCTTTCTGCTACTTCTCGTAATAAAGCCAGAGGGGTGGCCATCATTTTTGGGAAGAATATACATTATGTAAAAGGGGAGGTCATAATAGATCCGGAGGGGCGATTTATAATAGCTGACGTCAAAATACAAACAGTGAAATACACATTAATCAATGTTTACGCCCCAAACTCGTCCGCGTATTCCTTTTTTAATTCGCCATTACAAATTCTGTCAAGTAGATCTAATGGGTACATTATTTTAGGGGGTGACTTCAATATGGTGGATGATTTCACGCTAGATAGGAGTCCCCTGGAGCCAAGAGAGACGGATGTAGATGGAGATCGTTACAAACATTAAAAAACTCCTTGGCTCTGGTAGACCCATGGCGCTTAATGAACCCTTCTGATAGGTCGTTTACATTTGCCTCGGCGGTTCATGGGTCAGTATCTCGGATAGATTTCCTTCTCTCTGACTCCCTAATTACTCAATGCTCTACCTCAGATATGCACACCATAGAAGTGTCTGATCACGCTCCTATTTCTTTATCCCTGCGTTTTTCTAGGCCTGTTAATGTGGGCGCTAACTGGCGATTTCCCTATCATCTGACTAACTCAGAAGAGTTTCGACGATTTCTGAATGGGAAATGGTTGGACTACGTCGATGACAACATTGAACATATCAATGATACAACGCTGTTTTGGAGTGCCTCCAAAGCGGTCTTGCGTGGCCACATCATTGGGTATGTTGGGAGGAAGAGGAAGGAAATGAGAGCTAAAACTCTGTTGCTGAGGAATAATGTAAATGAGTCCTTCCAGTGCTTTGTTGATTCTCCAAACGATGACACTATTAGGGAGTATAAACAAACAAGAGCGATACTGGAAGATTTTCTTACTATGCACGCGCAATGGTCTCTTGATTTTAGATCCCAAAAGTTTTATAGATGGGGCAACAAACCAGGGAGGCTTCTGGCATCCCTAGTGCGCTCCAAGCGGTCAAGGACCACGATCACAGCTATACGCAAAAATGCTACATCTCCATTGATACATGATTCCCAGTCTATTATTAACAGCTTTTCTGCATACTATAAAGACCTCTATAGCTCCCAACCATTTGACTCTGCGATGCATGCCCACTTGATAGCCAAAGCCGGTTTGCCCCAGTTGGACGTAGCTCAAATCGAATATTTAGACAAAGATATTAGTGCAGAGGAACTAGCCAAAGCCTTTAAAAAACTCAAATTAGGTAAAGCGCCCGGTCCGGATGGCCTACCGCCAGATTATTATAAGCTTCTGCAACCCCATGTTTCCTCGGTGTTACTTGATTTGTTCAGGTCAATTCATAGGGGACACAGTCATATAAAAGATTTTAACGAGGCAAATACGGTACTTATCCAAAAGCCATATAGGGACCCCCAGCTATTATCGTCATATCGGCACATTACTCTGCTCAATACAGATTTCAAACTGTTGGCCTCTATAATGGCTGAAAGACTGCAAGTTTTAATGCCTCACCTGGTGACGTCCCACCAGTTAGGGTTCGTCAGGGGTCGCCACTCGGTCAAGGGGATTCGATCAGCAATTGCGGCAGTGGTGGCATCGAATATTGATGCCTCATCCAGTAACGCCTTGCTGAGTTTAGACACCAACAAGGCATTTGACACAGTCTTGTGGGCTCACATGTTCCGAGTTCTTCAGGCCAGGGGGATTACAGGGGATTATTTAAATCTTCTTAGTGACTTCTACACTGATCCTTTCACGCATTTAATTATAAACGGACCGAGGAGTGAAAAAATATATATGCAAAGAGGTACAAGGCAGGGATGCCCTCTGTCGCCCCTCCTCTTTGACATTGCTATTGACCCCTTGTTGAGAACCTTGCAGGACTGGCAGCCATTCAGGGGGATAAAGATAGGGGATAGAGAAATTAAACTATACGCATTTGCAGATGACATTTTAATTTACCTATCTAATCCAGAAGACATTTTGGCTCCCTTGTTACGAAAAATTAAGCTGTTCGGGACAGTCTCTGGTTTTACAGTTCACCTAGACAAGTCAAAGGCCCTTTACTTAAAAGCAGGAACTAGTATTCAGCATTGGAGTAGAAACATACCTATTACATGGGTTGCTGATCATTTCAAATATTTAGGTGTCCTAATCCCTAAAATTAAAGAGTAGATTTACCGATTAAATATAACAGCAGGCATTGATGTGGTGGAGAAAGAATTGAATGGATGGAAGGGTTTACCCCTGTCTTATACTGGTAGGGTGAACTTGATCAAGCTTGTGTCATTCCCAAGATTATTATATCCCATTCAGGTCCTTCCATACTTTATCACAGGGGCTGATATAAAGAAATAAAACTACCTTTTCAGAAAATTTATCTGGCAGGGCAAGCGCTCCAAAATCAGCTTTAAAAAATTAATTCAACACAGAGACAATGGTGGTCTTAATCTCCCTGATATTGAAACCTATTGTAAAGCAGCCTTACTTAGGCACCTTAAGGACTGGTTACACAAATCAGAGATTTATACGGATGTCAGATTGGGAGAGGGGTTCTTAGGGGGGGGGGTTGCGTTGACTGCCTTCTTGCACATGCCAGGTGATCTTGTTGCTCAGGAGATAAAAGATAACCCATTGCTTTGGCAAATTAGAAGGTTGTGGATTATTTTGAGGAAAAAATGCAGTCTTTCATGGTCCTTCCCCTTTGATCGGTGGGCTGAAAAGGGTGTAACCACTATTCAACACATTACCCCAATGGGATTCTTACAAGCGGCTCATTACTCTAAACAGGTGGTTTCTAGGTTTGAAATTGAGGAGTGGAATAATGATCTAGATAAATTTCTGTTACTTAAACCGCCAAAATCAAGAGCGGTCTCTTGTTGTTATAATTTTTTAAGGGACCCGATTGACCATAGCGACTCATCATCTGGCATTATGTACTGGGTTGCAATGTTTCCTAATCTCTCATGTTCAGTTCTGTTAAAGTCTCTTGCACGTTTCTGCAAATTATTGCCCTCTAGTATGTACACAGAACTGTTTTTCAATGTATTTCATGGTACGTATCTCACACCTAGTAAATGCTTTAAAATGGGGTTGTTACCATCTGATAATTGTTTACGTTGTCAAATATCAGGAGCAGACTTGTACCACTGTTTATGGGATTGCCCAGTATTGAAACCTTTCTGGATGAAAGTTAAAAGATTCTTTGAACATTGCTTAGTAAATCATCTCCCTCTATCAGCAGAGTGGGCTATTCTGGGTATCTTGCCTTCAAATCAAAAGCTCCCCGTGGGCTTATCTAAACTTTTGTTGGCGGTTAGTGCGGCAGCGCGTAAGACCATTTTGCAGAGGTGGTTGGATACAACAGCTCCCCCGTTTCCGTTGTTCCTCGACAAGTTGGCATATGTCTTCCGCATGGACTGGATAGAAACAGTCCTAGATAAGTCCAATAAGGTAGAGGGATTTTTTGAGGTCTGTAAAGGATATATTGACACGCTTCCTGTGCAGATTAAGAGACAACTCCATAACTGCCTGCAGCATACAGAGTGGTATCTAACTAGAGAGGCTGTGGGAGACCCTCCTATTATCCTTCCGGCTGGAGTTGGGGATCAGCGTTAGAGAAGAATAGCTCAACGTTGCAACACAGGTATAGGGGTATTATTTGCTGCCAGCACTTAAGTTTGGTGCTGTATTTGGTGGGGGTTGTGGCTGATGTAGTGATTTTGTCTTTGAATTCATTTTGCCTGATCTGTGTTTTGAATATTTGCCAATTGTATTGTATGTTTTGCATAGATCATTCAATGTTAATCAATTACATGAAACTCTTGTATTTATGCAGTATGGTTGGAAATGTCTGTAACACAAGACAATGTTTGTTGTTGTGCAATGTGTGTGATAAATAAAGTTTAAAAAAAAAAAAATTCTTCATCAAAGCTGCCTAACAAGGGGAAAGTTTCTATTACTGGTTATTTTAATCCAGTTTTTACATGATTTCATACCAATAACACTATACTATTCATATTAAACCAGGCAGTACCAACTGGCATGCAAATAGTACCCTCTGCATATGGTCTTCTGACCACTGCAGAGGGTATTTCATCCACGACCTTATCTTTAGTTGAGTGCGTCCCCATTCTAACATCCCACAGCAAAACAAATATCAAGACTACAACGCAAATGCAACCACGGGTACGTATAACGCAAGACACCAAATCACTGTCTGAATTAAATAGCTTCTCTACTTAACGCAAGACACTGAGCCACTACGTTTCAACAAGTAGATCTTCTCATCTTCTAGCGTGCGTACTAACTGACATGCGCAAACAGCGCGTAGCCATGCCTGAACCTGTAGGCAGTTACTAAAAGACACCGAGATAACGGACCCAAAACCAGATGTGCGTTTCAAATTAACTGCACGCTAGTAAGAGATGAAAACACAAACCACTGACCACCCAACTTGTATTCCTCACAATATAATGCAAAGCAACATGCTCTCAAAAGCACTAGTATTTTACACAATAATCCTGACATGATACAAACACACTTTAGACAAAGTTCCTTACTGTGGCAGTTCTGTTAATATCCCTTTTACAATACAGCAGATTTACTTAAAATTATGACAATTAGAAAGAAAATATGTGTATACACTTTTATGCGCTTGCAATACCAAATAAAAACCGCATGCCTTGGAAGAAACACAGTTTTGGAGTATAATCTTATTCCTGGCATGTGATATCCGTTTATGTTCTAACAAATGTACTTATCCATACTATTATAA
>WWET01007614.1:16719-35631 GCA_011038615.1 Limnodynastes dumerilii | reverse complement strand
GGTGATAGATAAGTGGAATAGCCTCCCATCTGAGGTGGTTGAGGCCAATACAGTAGAACAGTTTAAACATGCTAGGGATAAATATAAGGATATCCTAATTTGTAACCTAAATGGCGGGTAAATAGGGTCTAGGGTCAGTATAGTATTGAATAAACAAATGGGCAGACTGGATGGGCCATGTGGCTCTTATCTGCCGTCACTTTTTATGTTTCTATGTTGATGAAGTTAGGTACCAGTGTCTCTACAGATATGTGGCTGGAAGAGTGTCAGGACAGAATGTGATCTCTGTTAAGTGCAGTGTGTCAATGAAAATGTCTTTCTAAGGTTAAATACATAAATATTTTAACTATAGAAAAAGCTATGAAATTCCATAAACAAAAAACCTTGCAGTTTAACATGTGTGATTAAGGTTTCCTACACTATTTCAAAGATATATACAGTATAATCAGAACCCCTTCTCTTGCGCTCCCTATATACACTGCAGCAGCGGGGTGAACCCAGGGGTTAAACCCCTACCCCCCCCCAAAAAAAAATTTAATAATCTATCTAGAAGTAGATATTGAATTATAAATGCACTAAATATTCCACCCTAAACAGTGCTGTGATATTAAATGTTCGAAATGTCAATGTCCAATCTTAAAAAAGTTCCCACAAAACAAGTCTCTATTCCTTCAAACTCAATAATTCAGAAGATCGGCACCTCTATTTCCTTATCCACATGACATATAAAAACAGCAAAAGGAGAAACCTGATTGTGCAGTAACCTTTTGACTGTAAAATACTTTCAATGAAACCGTATTGCACTCACATTGTCGTTCTCTTGTCTAAATGCCGTATGTAATCAACTCTGAACCTCCTTCTCCTCGTCTCTCCCATCGGGTATGAAAGAAAAAAGACAATACCCCAATTGTGCAGTATGTTTTGTCTCAAACAGGTGAAAGAACAAAGTATCACACTCACATAGATTTTCTTTTTTATATCAGCTCATCAAAAGGGAATGTATTCATAGTGCTCCATTTTCCTCCCGTGAATGTATGAAAAAGAAAGAACAGGACTAATTGCGCAGTATGTTCCTTCACATCAGTGTAAACCATATACAAATACACTCACAATTAATCTTCTTGTATGCAGGCACATCAATAAAAGTTCAATCCTCTCATATGGCCTCACAATATTATCTTCTTCCTCCGTATATCCAATCTAATACACAAAGTAAAAGACAACCTAATCACGCAGTATGTCTATTCTCCATAATGAGATTTGGAAATAGGAGAAAATACACTCACAATCTATTCCTCTTGGGTCAAAGCTCTTGAGTATATATTTACTCAATCCACTATTCTCCTCCAACAGTATTTCCTTTGAGGTCATAAAAATCCAAGGTAACCCAGCTTATATTGATGCCTTTTAATATTGTTAAAAAAAACCATACAATGGTAAAAACAATAATAAAACCAGCTGCGGGGCAGGTGTCTCTCAAATCATCAAGCAAACCATAGGCTTACTTAACATAACATAGGACCCGGGTATCCCATATTGAAATGTTTTAAAGTCCAAACCTCTTTAGCTGAAAAAATGATGTATGCACGCACTGCTGCTGTTAGCAATCACCTACGTGTTTCAACAAATAAATGTATTTTTCAAGGGGTAAAATCACAAAGCTGGGACACTCATTATATAGTAAAACTGACGTCATCACTCTGCTGCTTATTAATACCGTTACATTTTCAAAAACATATATTGTCTATTAGAAATCTTATGCAGTCAATCTTAAACAAACTCCAACATTATCCCTAAACATACATTCAATCAATTCATTATTAAATGTGAAAATTGTGTTCTATTACTAACCGTGTAATCCATCCTACTTCCAAACAAAGATTTCTCCTTATCCTTAATATCATATTCTTCAGTGTTAAAGTGATAAGGTGCAAAGAATGGGTAAAGTGCAATAAATTAAAGTGACAATGAATCATTTTAAGAAGAATTTTTTTCCATTTAAATTGTCTTCTTAAAGTGCCCGTGCATCCTTTTCCTTAAAGTGACAGTGCATCTTTATTCGTTTCTTCAAATAATGAACATAAATGTTACTTCATATCCAGTGACAGGGAATTATCTCCTTTCTTTGTTTCTTTCTTTAAATTATCATACATTTTCCTTATCCTAAATGTTATGAATATTTGATATACAATACATAAAAATAAAATGATAAAAATTATAATAATTGGATTAAATATAATATTTACAACTGCTGATTTCACGGAGGTATTGGACCATACAATAACTGATTGTTTAAACATTCTTAGTGTTGATATGTAGGACTGATATATTCCAAAATCTTTAGAGGATAGATTGTCATTAGAAAATATAAACTCATTATTTAACCGGTTTATCTTACCATATTGCCCTCTATGAATTGTATTCGTATGATCATTTGAAAAATTTCCTAGAAATACTTGTTCTTTGGTCCAACTTAATAAAGATTCAGATGGTAAATCTAATTCTGTGCTGCATTTCAAAATTAATGGAGTTAAACCTTTTTGAATGTTTATTGTTTGAGGAATATCTATTATTTCTGGCACTATATTGTTAGTTACCGTGAAAATAATATACACTTTTACTATAACAGCTCCCTGTAATTGTGTGTATTTTGTTTTGTGTTCTGCTTTAGCATGTAATGTAATGCTTGTGTTAAAATGTAATTTGGATGAAGTCAATATTGTAACATTAGATATATAAATATTATGTATTTTTATATATTTGTTTAGATAGAGATGCTTATTTTAGTTAATTAGTTATGTAACAAAAAGATTAAATGGACACTTTCAACAAATGACCAGCAGGGACAAAGGAATTCCAAGGAACAACTTCCAAGGCAATAGTTTCAAGATTGCCCACTCTTAAGGACAAAGAGAAATTCCAAACTGTTTCAACTCTTCCCCCTCCATGGTTAAAAGGGATTTTGGAATTTCTCCATTTAACATTTTGGAACCTCAAGGACTAAGGAACGCCTATTTTACAGACTCAACCAATTGTTATGTGACATGTGTGACTTACAATAGTCAGCCTATTTTGTAAGCTATAAATGTAAAAGTTCTGCCTCTAAAGGGCAGAGTTTGAAATTTGGTGATAATGTTATCACAGCGCTTGCATTTATTTAGCTAATAAACCTTTTTTATATACTTAAAGTAAGTTTTGATTCTTCACTTGTGTTATGTTATGTATGAAATGAAGTTCAATACAAAATTTTGCACCATATCTCATGCACAGATTTCTAGTGATGTCCCTGGAATTGTCTATACTGCGTTCATTTAAAACATCTTCTAAGTTGTATCCTCTGGTCTTCCTGGAAAATAAAGTTTCTTGATACATAGTCCCGATTTCAATTGTATAATAATTACTGAGTCTTATATACAGAGTAATTGAAAGGAACATCAGCAAAAATGATGATCCCATGATATAGGAGCTTCTTCTGAAATCCTTTTCCACTTAGAAGAGATTTCTAGAACATCTTGTTCAACATGGACTGCAATCTCATGGTTATTCACATGGTGATCAATAACCTGTAACAAGCAGTATCATTATTGGGAAACATACAATTTACACTGATCAACATGTACCCACAATTTTTGTTGTCTGCGAGTATTCTCTACAGCATTAGATGATCTTTGGACCAATATCATTACTTGTCCCATTGTATCAATTATTTCAAAGGGACCTTCCCAATTGCTTTCCCAAGGTACACTCTTCCTAAAAGTTTTTATCATTACTGATGCACCTTTCACAAACTTGGAAGGGTGAGGGGGAATCATGTGTTGCATTCTTGATGCAGCATGTGGAAGAATTGTCTTTAAATTCTCCTGATTGTAACATTATTTCAAAAGGACCTTCCCAATTGCTTTCCCAAGGTCCACTAGGTGCAATAGCATCCTTTTGAGGTATAGACAAAAATGGTTCATTTGGGAATACCAAAGGTATTCTCCTCCCTGTCATCAATTCAAATTGAGTATATTGTGTTGCAGAGGAAACTGTTCCTCTAATACTCCTCAATACAAACGGAATTGCATCAACCCAAGTATTTCCTTTGTCTAATAACATTTTTGCAATTCTAGATTTTATTGTTCTATTCATTATTTCCACAATACCTGCTGATTGTGGATGATGCTGTACCCCCAAAATAGAACAAACTGTTTGCATTATTTTGCTTGTAAAATTACTTCCTCTGTCAGAAGTTATCTTTCTTGGGATCCCCCAAGTACAAAAAACATGATTCAACAATGCCCTAGCCTTAGACAACAAATCATTTTTCCTGACAGGTAAAACTTCCACCCATTTTGAAAAAACATCTACTACAACCAATGCATACCTGAGACCATGTTTACACGTAAAGGACCTATGTAATCAATATGCAATGTGGACCAAGGACCGTCTGCAGGTGCAATTCTTAGAAGTGGAGGTTTCTGTCCTTTAGGCCGTGGGTTAATTTGGGTACAAATAAGACAAGACTGAACAACATTTTATACAGTATCTCGTATCCCAATAAAATTTCTCTTTGAGAATTTCCAGCAATCTCTGCTGCCTTAAATGACCTAAGCTTTCATGATTGTATTGTGTAAACTCAATCTGTAAGTGTTCTAGTACCACAGGATGCAAATTACTATTTGAGTCATGACACAAAAGTCCGTTTTCACAAACAAAGGGGGGTTTTGGATCATCCTTAGAAGCAGCAAGGGACAAATCCTTTACTTGTTCTTCTGAAAAGGAAATTGGTAAATGCTTGTCTGCTTTCTTAACTGGGAATACTTCTAAAGGTTTGTTTTCAAACTTTTTCTCCCATGTTACTGCAGCATCCTTCGCTAAAGAGCCTGCCTTTGAATTGCCAACAGCCAAATAATGTTGTCCTTTCTTATGTGCTTGTACTTTCACAATGGCATATGCATTAGGATTTTTAGAAGCCAATTCAAAGATTTCTTTCAATGTATCGCTGTGGACTAACACTTTGTTAGAAGAATCAACAAACCCTCATCTCTCCCACATTGGTAAATAATCTGTTAGTGATCTTACAACATAAGAACTATATACAAAAACACTTCCTAAAGGGCGCTTGGAATTCTACCTGATATGAAAATAAAATAAAAATAATATAAAAGAAAAAAGATGTTCAATAACTCAATCTATGTTTATACCTGCAGGCATTGGATGTGGCAATGACATCTAAAAAAAACAAAAAGCAAAAAACAAAATTACACCTGCGCTCACAAAGATGAGGAAGAACACCATACCCATTTTTATATGTTGGAGTAGGACCGGACGGTTCTTTTTGTTTTAATAATTGTATTTAATAAATATTGGAGTCAAAATTGCATCAATCCGGTATTTTATTATACATTCTTATAGTTATTGGTGTTCTTCCTCATCTTTGTGAGCGCAGGTGTAACATAAGAACCATCAATATAAATCACCAATAGACTTCTGTTTTCTGCCGTATCAATTTCCAAAACTGTTCTGACAGCTTCAATTTCTGTTCTCTGAGCTGAATAATGTCCTGGTAATTTATGCTAAATTGCATATCCTTTTTCAGGATACCAAATTGCATAACCTGTGTAATACTGTCCCCCTGCACAGAATATAGATCCATCCACAAACACTGCCTCATCAGTTATTTCTGCATCCTTTCTGAAATGAGATGTGTATTCTTCCTGAAATGTGTGAATACACTTTGTGATCAATCTCTATCTGTTTTGATGATAAAGACAATAACCAATGTGCAAATCTCTGATGTGAAACACCTGGAATATTCTTCTCAAGAAGAAGTTTCAATGTAGAATGAGGAGTCTGCAAGATTATCTTGTTAAACCCCACAATGTGTTCAGTTGCTTTAACAGCAAAATGAACACCCACAAGATGCTGCGCGCAAAAACCTTTCTCAATGGGTGTGAGAAGCTTGGAAAAATATCCCAAAATTCTAAACTCTGCTCCTTGCTGCTGCAAAAGGACCGCAGAGACAGCCGTCTGTGAGGTATGCACTTGCAAGGCAAAGGGTTTTGAAGGAATTGGCATCACCAGGGCAGAAGCAGTATGTAAATCTTTCTTTAATTGTTCAAATGCTTTCTGTTGCTCTTCACCCTAAGGACCATAAGATTCAGCATCATTTCCTTTCAAAAGATCATATAAAGGTTTTGCTTTTTCTGTAAACCCCTCTATGAAATCTCTTGAAAAGTTATTTAAACCTGTAAAATGTCTTAAGTCACTGTGCGATCTTTGGGATTGGAAGAGCTGCCACTGCTGCTACTCTTTCCTGTAAAGGTTTTCCTGGACTAATTAATAATCCAAGATACCTGACCTCTTGCTTTAACAACTTGACCTTTTCCGTGTTAAGCTTTAACCCTGCTTTATGCAACAATATGAACAACATATTCTGCCAACAGAGATAAATGCAACTCTCTATCTTCAGTAGCCAACAAAAATCATCAACATTGTTACACTCCGTTAACATGTCTGTATTTCTGTTCTGTTATTTTACTGTTCTATTCATTTTATGCCTGCCTATTTTACTGCTATTCCTGCTTGTGTCATCTGCAGTGAGTGATCGTGTGTTATTGCCACGTTGGTTTTCACAGTACCTGCTTGTGCCATCTTGCGGTAGTGTGTTTGTTTACCTGGCCACGTGTGTTAGCGTCTCCTGTCTTGCAGTGAGTTCGTGTTCCAGCCTTGCCACGTTGGTTAGGGTTCTGCTGTTGTCATCTGCAGTTACTCAGCCACCAGCCTTATCCTCTACTGTGTAGTTACTTCTCCAGTGTGTGTTTGCTGTGTGTGTATCCAGCCTGCGAGTACCATCTAGCAGTGTATTTAGTCATCAGCCTTGTATGCCACTGTGTTATTATTCTCCAGTGTGTTAGCTGTGTGTATCGTTAGAGCATTGCTCCGCTGTTATAACATCTTGCAGTGTGTTTGGTAGTTTTCCATCTTGCTTCCACTCAGTACTTACCATCTGTACTTTTCTCTGTATTGCTGGGACCTGTAGTGCACATTGCACTAATCTCAGTATTCGTAGTATATCTGTTGTATTTCCCTGGGTGTATTACTTACCTCTGTGCTCACCTATTTGGAAGTTCAGATATTGCAGTTTGTAATATTTATATGCTGCTTACTATTGAGAGAATTCAGTACTTGACCAATAAACCTGTTTGCCTTACTTTATATCTGGTCTTGTGTGTACTGTATGTGAGGGTTCCGGAGAGTACCTGGGTTCCAGTCAGCACACCACGCTGCGGTTCCCCACTGTGGGTGCAATCCCCAGTGGCCAATCGTAACAAACATACTATAAAATACAATCAGGCCTAGAAAACTTTGATAAAACTTTAGCCACTGCTTGATGAAAAATTTTGGGAGACAAATTACCTTTGGGTAATCTGCAAAATACATATTGCTCATCCATGAATGTAAACACAAATTTATACTGACAGCTCCTCTCTAATGGAATACTGAAAAAACCATTGCTTATGTCAAGTACAGAGAAAAACTTAGCCTTTGCATTCAAGCTAGCCATTATATCATGCATATTTGAAACAATTGGTGTCACATTTGGGGTATATGTGTTTAACATCCTCAAATCCAATATCATCCGATATGATCCATGCGGTTTCAACACACACCATAACGGATTGTTAGTTACAGAATTCGCTTTTCGTATGACACCTTGCTGAAGCAGCTCTTGAATAATGTTAGACATAGGACCTATTGAATCTGGTGGCAATTTGTACTGTTTCCCTCAATTCTACATAATCACCAGTATCAGGCCATGATTGTTCCAAAGGTACAACGTCATTTAAGCAAATGCTAGCAACATGACTGTATTCAAAAGGATCAATTACAACAGGCTTAGTTCCATCAACATCTTTCCAAATTGCCTTGTTTCCTAAATCAATAACCCAACCTCTTTTCTTCATTATGTCTGTTCCTATGATATTCTCAGAGTTAGGACAATGCCAAATATCAACTTCAGTTTTCAAATGACTAGAAATCTCTAAAACCACATTAGAAACTAATGTTGCTTTAGATTCTCCCTTACCACTGAAACCAATGATTGTGCAAACAGGTGAATTAGACATTATAGGTAAATCCTGATTAGTTACACTTAATTGAGCTCCAGTGTCAATAAGAAAAGTAATTTGTTTACCCTGTAAAGATCCCTTTACAAAGGGCCTCCCACAATCATCCAATGAAACTGGAGCCACATATTTCAGAGAACGAGGGGTTAAATTCCTTTCTAGTCAGGGAGTGGGCAGTAAACCTTCCCTGTCAGTCATTTCACCATGTGTTTTTACTTTTTGAATTGCGCCTTTTTCCATTGTTCGCTCCCGAATTAATTTGACCAATGGTGTATATGGTAAATTTGACAACTTGTTCTGGAGAAGCAGTAGGTACTAACCCATTCTCTTTGCCTAATTGCTGGTTTTTCCTAAGAAACCTTCTACAGACTTGGTTTTCCACAATAATAACAAGTTACAGATTCCTTCTTAAAAGTAACCCTTCCTTTGGGATTAGATCCAGTCATTGATTTAAATTGACTGTTCTGTTTTGTTCTAACCTCTGGATAGTCAACTTTTTCCTGCACAACAGAAATCTTTTGTTTAATATTGTTCTGATTCATTGATATTCTAATGCGATCAATGAATGTTACTATCTCTTGCAGAGTAAATTTTTCAGAGGCAATCTGTGATGACACAGGGTCTAAGTATAAACATTTTTTCACAAATGCCCTTCTCATGGATTCTGGTTCTTGAAAATCAGCTATTTCCATTACCATTCTATATGCTTGCTCAAATTTTACCAAAAATACAAAAGGGTCATCCTATAATGAAACTTTAAGCATATCAAGAATTTCTACTGTAGGTATTGATTCGCCCGTTGTAAAAAGAATTAACTGTCTCAGTCTGTCTTTTTCATTATCATCAATTAATTAATCATCGTAATTTTTCCTAGGTGTGGGTTGCAATCTTTTTGCCATATGGGAAGGCAACCATACCATACTTAAAACACTTTATTCCTTTGATCTTCTGTAAATTGAATTTATAACAGTTAGATAAAAAAATGTCTGCATTATGAAATGCATCCATTCTATCATTGTAGGCTGGAATATCTTTTCAAATTTTCATTGATTGATCATGAATTTTTTAATTTCATTTAGCAGCCTTATCATGTAATTTTTTTCGTACTATTTGTTCTCTATCTAAATCTTCCTCTTCATCTTAAAGAGTCTATTTGGTACTTTTCTTTGTAACCACTGAAAGCCTTTTATTCTTGAGACTTAAGTTAAAAATTAATTGAGTTGGGGGCGTGGCCTGGCTGGTGCCGAGTCTGGACGCACTTCAGGAGAGCTCCGGCAAGCCCTTCTCCTGTTCCCCACTTCCACCCCTTTTGCCTGCACCAACCGATTACCCTCAGTCACCACAGGCTCCGCTGACTTGTCAGCCCTGCTCCGGAGTCCACATCCTGTCTGCCCACCTGCACGAGGGTCCGCTACCGCCCGCGGCTTCCTAGGCCCACCAGTCTCCGTCCGCTCCGCGGGGGTTACAGGGCGCGTGCTGCCTGCCTGCATACCAGCCAGGGCTCTGGCTGGGGGCAATAGCCTGCGTGGGACCTGGAGCTGCTTCCCCCATGCACCGGCTGGTGCTGATCACTGTCGTTTGCGGCCCGTGTGGGAGGGTGCGCGCCGCCATCTTTGATCTCTGCACTTCTGTCTCCCTTCCAGAGGCACCCCCACTCCTCAGGCATAGCCAGTGAGGTGGTTAGCTGGGGTCTATTACAGCCTTGGCTGAGGCTGGAGCCGTCATCGTTGCTGCCTGGGATCCAGCTTCTTGCTGGGTAACACTGTGGCCAGGTACTTCCTCCCCTGCCCTCATAACGCTACAGAGGTGCCCCCAAGCTCTCCCCCTACCCCTATTCCCTGGGTCCAGCATTTCCACTTAGAAGCAGCGCCCACTCCTTGGGACACTTTTGAGAATCACAATCTCTTTGTAACAACTCCCTCACAATATTCTTATACAGTTTTCTGCACCAGCTGTGATACGGGCCAGATCCTCAACTGCCACCTTGTGGCTACAGACCGCACTACACCTTTTGTATTAACAGCTTAATACCCTACGGCTGTCTTCATGTAAAATGTTTGCTATGTTGAACTGGGGAAATGGCCTGTCCCTGACCTGATCCCCTCACCAGAACCCGGACGAGCCTACTCTTCCCCACAGCATTCTTCTCCGTCCTAACCAACTACAATATGTCTCGCAATAAAAAGCCCAAAGACAAGGGCCTACCTCACTTTTTCTCAGGAACTCCATCTGCTCGCAAGACCTCAGGAGTGTCCCCAACTGCCAGCCTTGCTGAGTCTGAAGCAGACTCTGAGGATCTTTCGCCAATCACTAGAGCGGACTTCCTAACCTTGATTTCGGAAATGAAGGAACTTCGCTCTTCGATTCACGCGGATGTACAAGAGGCCCTGCATTCCCTAAGATCAGATGTAGATTCTTTGGGCTCACGCATGGACCATGTGGAGCGTAGAGTGGAGGAAACCGTGCAGTGCCAACAGTCCATGGATGCGGATATCTCCCTCCTCCAACAGGAACTCGCCACCCTTAAAGAACGTCACGAGGACTTAGATAACAGAGGGCAGCAAAATAACCTCCGTATTCGTGGAGTCCCAGAGTCGGTTGAGCAAACTCACCTCCCGCTGTATCTGAAGAAACTCTTCATGCAACTGGCCCCGGATGTCCCTGAAGATCTCCTCCTGCTGGATAGGGCCCACAGAGCCCTTAGACCCCGCACAACGGATCAAAATTCTCCAAGGGACGTTATTCTGCGTCTCCACTATTTTTCAACCAAGGAGGCGGTACTGTCTGGAGCTCGGAAGACCCAGCCCTTACATTATGAGGGCGCCCCGATCCAGATTTTCCAGGCTCTTTCGCCAACTAACCTCACTAGACGCCACGACTTCAAGCCCATAACCTCTCTACTTACAACTCATCAAGTTCGATATAGGTGGGGATTCCCATTCCGCCTCTTAGTCTGGCATCAGGACAGATTCCTCAGCGCTACATCACTACCAGAGGGTCGGGATCTTCTTCGCCGGATGGGCCTAGTCCCTGACTCGCCTCAGCTCACAAACCGCCGCGGCTGACCCAGGCCCAACCGCTCAAACTCCCAGGAAGGTGCCTCCACGCGAATGGATGTCTGTTTCTGGACGTGCCAGACCGGGACCACCGGACTGATCCCTACATGGCCCTCTTTCTTCCTCTGGCTCTTTTCCCATCGGTTGTGGAATGGGACCTCGTCATCCGGCTTTTTTACTCCTCTCGCGGATTACAAATTCCTTCCAGATACTTGCGTAGCTGTTCCTGGGACTCACTCTACACACTTGTTTGGCCCCATGGAATACAAATTGTTTGAACAAATCCTTCCTGTTAGTCCCCTTTATCAGCGAACTTTATCTGGCCGTGATCCCTGAAAACGGTCGCTACTCTGCGTTTCCTCAGGACTTTGGAGTTATGTTGGGACTCCCTTCTGCTTGTGTCTCTTGCCAAGGATGTCGTGAGTCGCTGAAGCTGTTTCTGTGTTTATCTGTTACGTTTACTGTAGTATTTGTTGTATCTTCATATGCCTCTCTCTCTCTCTCAACCTATGGTTAAATTTCAAGATCTCTTTAATTAGAATAATCCTCTCTTGCTGCTACAATGTTGTGGACGGATAGCTGTCCTGTTTAATTGCCAACTTTCTATATTGTGGATATTGTATCTCCTGATGTACTGGTTAGGTTACTTTGTTTCTTGTAGCAGTAGACTGTTATAACTGTACACTTGGGTTGCAATCTCTATCCCCTATCACTCTAACTTGTGCCCCTCCCTCCTCTGAGATGGGCTCGTCCGGATCCCCCCCCTCTCCTTAACCCCTGACAGGCTGGGATTGTGCATCTCCATTCTTCCACCAAACTCTGGGACCTTGGGTTCCAAATGAGATGTAAAATGTTTTCTCCTCAGAAAAGAGGACTTTGGACCACTGAGCAACAGACCAGTTCTTTCTTTAGGATAGGTAAGATGCTTATGGCGTTGTTTGTTGTTCAGGAGCAGCTTGACAAGAGGAATACGATATTTGAAGCCCATGTCCAGGATCCGTCTGGGTGTGGTGGCTCTTGATGCACTAACTCCAGCTTCAGTCCACTCCTTGTGCAGCTCCCCCATGCTTTTGAATGGCCTTTTCCTAACAATCCTCTCCAGGCTGCGGTCATCCCTACTGCTTGTGCACCATTTTCTTCCACACTTTACACTTCCACTTAACTTTCTATTAATGTGCTTTGATTTAGCACTTTGAGAACATTCAACTACTTTTGCTATTTCCTTTTGAGGCTTTCCCTCCTTGTGGAGGGTGTCAATGATGGTTTTCTGCACAACTGTCAGGTCAGCATCTTCCCCATGATTGTGAATTCTACTGATCCAGACTGAGAGACCATTTAAAGGCTCAGGAACCCTTTGCAGGTGTTTGGGATAATTTGCTGATTAGAGTGTGACACTGAGCATAAAATATTGAACCTTGTCACATTATTCTAAATTTGTGACATTTTGATTTTGGGGTTTTCATAAGCTGTAAGCCATAATCATCAAAATAAATACAAATAAATTCTTGAAATATCTCGCTTTGAACCACCCAGGGTGGGAGGGGATTCCCCGACCTCAAACTTTATTATCAGGCTGCCCATCTGAGCCATGTAGTAGCGTCATACGCACCTCCTGGTAAGTTGGCCTGGGTTGACATAGAATCCTCTTAGGGACTATCCTCTCTCTCCTCTATATGGGGTATCTCAAGGGCTGCTCGACCTTCCACTATGCTCTCCCTGCCTACAACATCATTCTCGGCCTCAATATGGGATACGTGTAGACCCCATTTAGCTTCTCCTCCCCTGACCTCTCCCTTGTTGCCCCTTTGGGATAACCCGGCTTTCCCTCCAGGACAGTCGAAAGCTTTCTCGCGTACGTGGCGTTGCCTCGGGATCAGATGCGCGTATGACTGTAGGATGGCGGATGAGTGGTTTACCACCTCCTGCCTCTGACAGAAATTCCCTTCCCTTACTCCTAACACATTCCATTTTTTCCAAATTCGGCATTATCTGCTAAGTTTACCTTTAACAGCCCGCCTGACCACCCCGTCTACTTTCGAGAACCTCTGTCTAACAGCTCCCCTTCGCCAGGGGATGATCTCCACTCTTTATGCTGTCCTGTTAGAGACCCTTATAGGTCCTCAGGATAAACATGAAAGAGATTGGGAGAGATATTTGGGGCCCTGTCCAGACGATGATGAGCCCTGGGAAGATATTCGTGAAGGTATTGCTAAATCCTCTATCTGTACCAGGATAAAGGAGAACGCGTATAAGATATATTACCGGTGGTACCTCACCCCTGAGCGTCTTGCTGCGATTTTCCCCTCTGCCTCCCCACGGTGCTGGCGCCGATGTGGAGTAGGATCGTTCCTTCATGTGTGGTGGACCTGCCCTAAATTGGCTCCGTTCTGGGATATGGTTCATACTCTCCTAATGTCCCTGTTACCCTGCTCTCCCCCCCAAAACCCGTGGATTTACCTATTATGCTACCCTATACCTGATTCAGACGCCTCCTACCGAAAGCTAGCTGCCCATGTTTTGGCTGCGGCCAAATGTCTTATTGCCAAGGCTTGGAGGCAACCGGCTCCTCCCTCTCTTCGGTCTCTGATTTCTTATATTTGGTTTGTCGCGGGCATGGAAAGAATGACTGCCTACCTGCGAGGTACAGAGGCAGCTTTTCATAAGTAGAAAAAGCCACACAAAGTTGTTCAGCGCCACCTATAGCAAAGCGATAAAGGAAAAACCTACAAACTATATTTCCAACCTGAGGGGTAATTCCACTATCCCCTCATAGTAAAAAGAAGGAAAACTCCAAAAAAGAGTCTTCCTATAATACCTAAAGTTATAGACACAATGGTTGGAATTCAGTATGCGCTTATTATTGAGTTTTTTCAAGTTGAATGCAGGATTTCTTTGAAATGGTGAAAAAAAGAGTTCAATAGTTCAACAGTTTGACTGTATGTAGAAAATCCTTATGATAGTCAATATATGTGAAAAGTACTTGCAATTGAGAGAAAGGCTTTTTTTCTTTCTAGGTTCTCCACTAGCTTTTCATAAGGTATGGACCCCCTGGTTTGCCCTACAATCCCCCGTCCCTCCTCAGTAAGATATTATTTGGGTGCCTTCTTGGAGACCTGGTGTGGTTGCTGTTCTGGACCTTACCAACTCATATATTTCCCTTAACATTGCCACTCCTTAACTCAATTGGCCTAGTGACCTTCCTCCCCCCTCCCTTCCCATTCCCTTTTTACCTGCTTCTGTTACAATGTGTTCTTTGTTTACTTGTTTTTGCTGCAATGTAATTACCATGGCAGACTTTGTTTGTACTGTACCTATGCACTTGTGTCATATATCTGCTTCAATAAAAGAAAGTTAAAGAAATTAATTGAGTTCTCAATTTGACTTTCTAATTTCTTAATTTGCCAGCATATAACAAGTTGGACAATCAATTAAATCATCTTCTACTGATTTTTCTTCTGTGTCAACAACCTGTGTGTTTTTACTATTTACACATACACTATGTGTCTGTGATGGTCTTTCATTTAAAACTAGTGCATTATACACTTTAACCATCTGTAAGACATTCCTAATCTTCTTGTTTATCTTATCTACTGAAAAAAACTTTTTATCAATTTTTCTATTCTCTTGTTCACATTGACTATATAAACTTGCCCATAATTGTGCATTAGTATGGCTACTAACAAACTTAACTTCTAATTTACTTTTATCAGAAAACGAATGTATAAATTCCATACTCACAAAGTCACTGAGTCTTTGTTACTTCAAATGAATTCCTTTGTTTCAAAGAGAAGTTAGAGTCCAGCTCACTGGCATCTCTGTAGCCTGAGCTCCCTCTTCTAGTAGGTTCTTTGAAATATTTTCTGTGGATAGCTGTATAAA
Source organism: Limnodynastes dumerilii (assembly GCA_011038615.1). Classification (NCBI taxonomy): domain Eukaryota; kingdom Metazoa; phylum Chordata; class Amphibia; order Anura; family Limnodynastidae; genus Limnodynastes; species Limnodynastes dumerilii. The sequence goes on along the minus strand of WWET01007614.1, from coordinate 20,585 downwards.
ATCCCTCCTTTTAAGCAGAAGGAATGCAAAATATCAATAATGGAGGCTTGCCAAATGTTAAATGTTCTGAAGATAAAAAATAAAAATGATTCTTCTTCCTTCTATTAATTGTCTTCCAACTTGGATAGAGACAATAACAGGCTTGCAATGAGAGAGCTTCAAACTCACTGAGTCAATGGTTAAGTTGGAATAAAGTCACTTGTTTAATTCATTCAAAATAAAGATACAAAACTAGAAGTATAGTAACAATTTGATAAAAAGCTTTCAAAGTCCAATGTTCTTTCAATAAGGAAAAATGTAATGTAATGTAATGCTTATTGTATTCGTGATATCTGAAAATGTATGCTTCTGTGTGTGAATGTGTGTGTGTGAGGTTTAAGCGTGTCCGTCTAACAGCGTGTGTGAAGCCAAATGTGTGTATGTGTGTGTGTGTGTGTAGCAAAGGTGACTAGCAAAGTCTCTGCAACTTGTATTTTAAAAGATTTCTCTCTCTCCCCTTATTACCATCCCCCCACATTTACCAAGATATCTCTTTGTCTGCTTCTATATCAAACCAGTACAAACTGGTTTCAACAAATGTTCTGTCCTGAAAACTACAACTCCACTCTCCTTAACTTAACCTTTTCCAGATGTGGGCTAAAGACCAACTATAGTCCTTTGTCCCAAAAGTCCTATTTAATGGATATCCTAGAGATTCCATTTATTTTAAAATCATTTTGCCTATGTAACTGATACTTAACAATTATCCTTACTACTCAGGAATAGAAAAAATGTATGTTATAAAACTTTGCTTATACAATTAACTTTAATATAAAAATAATTGTAATGATGAAATCATAATTTGAATTAACCATATATAGAAACATGTATAAATAATAATCTCTCATTCACACTATTTAACAATTAGACTCTTTATAGCTTTATTATTGCACTCATGTTCTTCTTTATAATGTTGGGATAGAGGATGGGAGAGATCCCCTTCTTTATATTGTTCAGGTGCTCTCTCCACCTTTCTTTCAACTTTTTGGTAGATCTTCCGATGTAGATCTTTGAACAAACATAATCCATTAAGTAAATGCAATTTTACGTGTCGCAAGTTATAAATACTTACATTTTTACATGCCACACAATTCCCGCAGTGGTAGAAACCTTTACTCTGTATAGTTGTTAATTTATTTGGTTTAATTGTAACACTTCTCACCACTGCATTCTTTATGTTCCTAGCCCTTTTATAAATAAATCTGGGTCTGTCACCTATTACACGTTCCAAATCCCTATCCTATTTTTGAGCAGTCCCCAATGTCTCTTAAAAATTGTCTCCATCTCTTTATAATTCTTAATAAACTGGGTGATGATAGCCACCTCCTCCCTTCTTTCTTTGTGTCTCTTCTTTTTATTTTCTTTATCTTTCAATAGATGGTTCCTCCTTTTCTTTCTTGCTTTCTTCATGGTGTCTTCAACCTTCTCAGGGTCATAGCCTTTCTTCTTAAACCATTCCTTGAGTTCTTCTCTTTGTATTACAAAGGTCTATTTGTCGGTACAATTTCTCCTTATCCTAACGAACTGGCTGAAAGGTATAGAATTTAAAGTACCAAAGTTACCTGCACCAACTTCCAATTATCATAACAACCTAAGGTGCTACCACTACTCCTAGAAAAATCGTATTAAAGTGCAAGAAAAAAAGACATGGAGTTTGGGTGCACACTTGTGTCACAAGTGTGCACCCAAACTCCATGTCTTTTTTCATGCACTTGAAAGGTATAGAATTCAGCCAGTTTGAATGATGACTACTCTCTCGTGGGATGAAGGCATTTGCATCTGTAGGTTTCCTGAAATTCCTTGTCTTGAGTCTATCCCCTACCTTTGAGATTATCAAGTTTAAGAAATCAATTTCTGTTTCTTCCATTTTGAAATTAAAATATTCACAAAATTCTTCGTCCTCCTTTGGACCATTCCAAATCATGAAGACGTCATCAATATAACGTTTATACATCTTCAGATATTTCTGTGCCTGGGGATGTTTGCCAAGAACCTGTTCTTCCCACCACGCCATAAATATATTGGCATAGCAGGGAGCAAATTTAGTCCCCATCGCTGTCCCAGTCTTTTGCAGGAAGAACTCTCCATTAAACCAGAAAAAATTGTTTTCCAGAATAAATTTTATTTCTTCTTTGATAAATTTATTTTTTCCTTCTCCTACATCGCTTCTTGACAGTGCCAATTCTATAGCTCGAATTCCAGAGTTATGGTCAATGATAGTATACAGTGAACTTACGTCCGCTGTTACTATATGGGACACTCCTTCTGCAAAACTCCAAGGTTTTTATTAAGTGCCCTATATCTTTCAGGTAGGCCTTGATGTTTCCTATCAGGGGTTGTAGCAAAGAATCTATCATTTCTGAAAGATTTGCAGTTATTGAGTTCACCCCTGACACTATTGCCTACCCAGGTGTCCACTAAATATCTGTGCATCTTTAGCAATGTATAAAACACTGGTGTGTCTGGATTTTCATTAATCAAAAAATTTCTTTCTTTCTCTGAAATTATATTTTCTGTATGGAGCAAACCGATCCATTATTATTATTTTTTTTATAATTTAATTTAATTTCCATGCACTATGCACATATTACAGTTACACTGACAAAGGCAAACATTCAAGAATAGTACTGAATACATTAACTTCGACAATATCGTAATAGTCTTCAAACATTTGAAACTTGTTACAAGGAGGTTAATTAAATTAATTGCTCACAAAAAATAGGCGGATCATTATCCAGCTCCCTTTGAAGATACCAAGCAGTAAATCTGAAACTATTATAATGCTGTTGTTTAATTGTAGTAGGTAAGGTACCAATGTACTTTTCCCAGGCATCAAAGAAGCGCTCCGTCAACCTATCTCTTGCAAGCATGGTCTCAAGCCATTCCATTTTAAATATGTAGAAAAGTTTTTACTTAAATAAAGTAATGGGTGGAGCTGTGGGGTGCAGCTACATGTGCAGAATAGTTTTCTGGGCCGCTGCGCTAATTGCCAGAAGAAGCCTTTTAACACCTCTACTGGTTCTCTGATCTTTTGGTAGTACCCCTAAAATTGCCCATTCAGGGCTAAAGGGAATATGACTAAACACTCCTTAACATATCTACGAATCTGTAGACAGAAGAGATTGAATGTTAAGTGATGGGAATGCCTCGCACAATTGTGCCATCCCCCTAGTTTGGGCATCATACTCAATATTCACTCTTAGAAAATTATAATGCTTTGAGATTGCACCCTTAGTTGGAGGTGTCTGTAATAAGAGTTTATCTAATGGAATAGACCAGTCAGCTTCAGTAAACTGTTCAGTTACTTGTTTGATATAATGCTTGGCTTGTAAAAATGCAATGGGATAATTATTAATAGATTCACACTTTTCCATGACCTCCTGAAAGCTAAGAAGACTTTTAGACAGAGGATTCAAAAATGACCCAATTGTTTTTACCCCCAACTTCCAGATATTGAACGGGTAGGATGCCACGCCCATTTGAAAGTCTGGATTATGTAGAAGAGGTAAATGTATGGTGCAATATGAATTTAGTCCATGTTTGTGGCAAATCATATGCCATACCTTGCGGGTGTTCCATAATAATGGATTGTCTCTGATCTCCAGGGCGATCTCCCGGTCGGGTCTATGCAAGAAGGCTACCAAGTCCATACCATGTAAAAAAGACCGTTCCAGGGCATTATTCGCATGGTTATCACTTTCTCTAACCCAGTCCCTTATATATCTAAGGTGGGCAGCCTGACTGTAAATTTCTATATCAGGGAAGTTTACCCCTCCATTTGTTTTGGGTTGTTGCAGTTTCTTAAGGCCTATACGCGTTCTCTTTCC
>WWET01007613.1:28901-41218 GCA_011038615.1 Limnodynastes dumerilii | reverse complement strand
ACACACACACACACACACACACACACACACACACACACACACACACACACACACACACACATACACACACACACATATACACACACACACACACATGCACGCACACATTGCTATCAGACTAGAAACTAGATTAAATCTCATGTTATACTGTGGGAATACTGCAGATTTTCTTTGTCCAGTACACAGTATAAGCTATAATCAGACATTCTATGTTTCAGGACGACAGACAGGGTGATTTTGGGTGAATTTGATCGAAGCTCAAATGCAGAGAAGATTCAAAATAGAGCGATTTCCAGGGTACTGTCTACTATGAAAGCCAAAAATAGGCTGGAAACTTTGCTTTTATATTCTTGTTTTGTGTTTGGTGATTGATGTATTTAGTTATTGATTTTCATCCTGTTGGTATTGATCAGCTGTTTCAAATCCCCGACATTTCAGTGATAACAAAGCAACAATATTACAGTCAAAATGCAACAGATTTACAGATAAATCATAAACAATTACTTATGAAAGGGCACAAAAAAAACATAAACATACAGGCGCTGATCCAGAGCTTTTGCAGATGTCGGAATGCGGCTGCACTATACGTCTGACCTACCACAACGCACAACATTGGATAGGATGTAGTAAAAAGAGCAATGATTTAATATCCGCAGATGGAATCATAGGCGCAGAGGTTTACACTCCCCTAAAACCCTCTTAAAACCCTTTCATATCACCACCAAATACCCAGGTTTATGGCCAAACACCCTGGTCCCGGCACAAAAGGTGGTGATAGGAAAGGTACAGGGGTCTCGTCAGATCTGCCGCCTCATTTGTTGCTAAGTAATATGACTGCACAAGTTGACAATCCTTTACCAGCCTGCCCGTACTGCAACACCTATATAAGTTTCTAAGCAGCATGTATATAACGCATATGTGTAACTCAGCAATCATCTGCATTTTATTCAAGGTTTTCAAGCACTCAGGTTACAACTCAATTACCACTGAAAATGACATTACTCTGCTGAAACTAAGCATTCCTGTCCTTCCACAACCAGAAGTGTCCCCTGTTTGTTTGCCAGAGGAAAGTGACATATTTGATGATGGTCTAATGTGTGTCACCACAGGATGGGGGAAGACAGCTCATAATGGTACAGTATGTCACGATAAACTGGTTTTATCCCTGTACGTAAACTTGTGTTTTAAAATGTCTACTGACAACTCTAAGCTTCATAGTATTATTCTATAGACAAAAAAAGCCTGGCCGTGTAACACGTCTGATTAAGGTTTCCTAAACGAACACAAACCCGGAAACCTTGAAAACTTTACCACACAAAAATGTCATCTTAATATATAAAATACGTTTTGAGAAACAGCCCCTCAAAGAGCATGTCCCCCCCCCCCAGAAGGTCAGTGGTGGCATGCTATTTATTATAGTCAATTATAAGGGAACAGTCATGCACACGCTCTGGACTGTATTCACAGGTCCGGTTTCACCGGGAGTTGCGTGCGTATTTTTAGGTACAGTATAACTGCGCATGCGTAGTAACTTTTTATATGTAAGTTATGTAGAATAATCGCATGTAAGTCCTGTGCGCACGGACATGTGAATCGTACATACGTACGGAAGGGCGGCGTAAAAATACGCATGGGAAAATTTACATAAAAGTGGGTGGGGGAAACCATTTAAATGAGGGTGCGGTTATTAAGCCTAACCCTAACCATTACTGCAGCCTAACCCTAACCATTACTGCAGCCTAACCCTAACCATTACTGCAGCCTAACCCTAACCATTACTGCAGCCTAACCCTAACCATTACTGCAGCCTAACCCTAACCATTACTGCAGCCTAACCCTAACCATTACTGCAGCCTAACCCTAACCATTACTGCAGCCTAACCCTAACCATTACTGCAGCCTAACCCTAACCATTACTGCAGCCTAACCCTAACCATTACTGCAGCCTAACCCTAACCATTACTGCAGCCTAACCCTAACCATTACTGCAGCCTAACCCTAACCATTACTGCAGCCTAACCCTAACCATTACTGCAGCCTAACCCTAACCATTACTGCAGCCTAACCCTAACCATTACTGCAGCCTAACCCTAACCATTACTGCAGCCTAACCCTAACCATTACTGCAGCCTAACCCTAACCATTACTGCAGCCTAACCCTAACCATTACTGCAGCCTAACCCTAACCATTACTGCAGCCTAACCCTAACCATTACTGCAGCCTAACCCTAACCATTACTGCAGCCTAACCCTAACCATTACTGCAGCCTAACCCTAACCATTACTGCAGCCTAACCCTAACCATTACTGCAGCCTAACCCTAACCATTACTGCAGCCTAACCCTAACCATTACTGCAGCCTAACCCTAACCATTACTGCAGCCTAACCCTAACCATTACTGCAGCCTAACCCTAACCATTACTGCAGCCTAACCCTAACCATTACTGCAGCCTAACCCTAACCATTACTGCAGCCTAACCCTAACCATTACTGCAGCCTAACCCTAACCATTACTGCAGCCTAACCCTAACCATTACTGCAGCCTAACCCTAACCATTACTGCAGCCTAACCCTAACCATTACTGCAGCCTAACCCTAACCATTACTGCAGCCTAACCCTAACCATTACTGCAGCCTAACCCTAACCATTACTGCAGCCTAACCCTAACCATTACTGCAGCCTAACCCTAACCATTACTGCAGCCTAACCCTAACCATTACTGCAGCCTAACCCTAACCATTACTGCAGCCTAACCCTAACCATTACTGCAGCCTAACCCTAACCATTACTGCAGCCTAACCCTAACCATTACTGCAGCCTAACCCTAACCATTACTGCAGCCTAACCCTAACCATTACTGCAGCCTAACCCTAACCATTACTGCAGCCTAACCCTAACCATTACTGCAGCCTAACCCTAACCATTACTGCAGCCTAACCCTAACCATTACTGCAGCCTAACCCTAACCATTACTGCAGCCTAACCCTAACCATTACTGCAGCCTAACCCTAACCATTACTGCAGCCTAACCCTAACCATTACTGCAGCCTAACCCTAACCATTACTGCAGCCTAACCCTAACCATTACTGCAGCCTAACCCTAACCATTACTGCAGCCTAACCCTAACCATTACTGCAGCCTAACCCTAACCATTACTGCAGCCTAACCCTAACCATTACTGCAGCCTAACCCTAACCATTACTGCAGCCTAACCCTAACCATTACTGCAGCCTAACCCTAACCATTACTGCAGCCTAACCCTAACCATTACTGCAGCCTAACCCTAACCATTACTGCAGCCTAACCCTAACCATTACTGCAGCCTAACCCTAACCATTACTGCAGCCTAACCCTAACCATTACTGCAGCCTAACCCTAACCATTACTGCAGCCTAACCCTAACCATTACTGCAGCCTAACCCTAACCATTACTGCAGCCTAACCCTAACCATTACTGCAGCCTAACCCTAACCATTACTGCAGCCTAACCCTAACCATTACTGCAGCCTAACCCTAACCATTACTGCAGCCTAACCCTAACCATTACTGCAGCCTAACCCTAACCATTACTGCAGCCTAACCCTAACCATTACTGCAGCCTAACCCTAACCATTACTGCAGCCTAACCCTAACCATTACTGCAGCCTAACCCTAACCATTACTGCAGCCTAACCCTAACCATTACTGCCTGAACGGAACGTATTGCATGCTCCTAGTCTAGTAAATAGAAGGAGCTGTATATAATGGTACAATTAATGTCAATCTATTGTTCTTTGTTGTCTCAGCAATCAGTACCCCAGCTAAGCTGCAGCAGGCAGCCCTCCCTCTCCAACGTACCACTGAACGTATTGCATGCTCCTGAGCTAGTAAATAGAAGGAGCTGTATATAATGGTACAATTAATGTCAATCTATTGTTCTTTGTTGTCTCAGCAATCAGTACCCCAGCTAAGCTGCAGCAGGCAGCCCTCCCTCTCCTCTCCAACGTCCACTGCAAACAGTACTGGGGCAACAACATCAAAGACAGCATGATCTGTGCGGGAGCGGCTGGAGCTTCACCATGCATGGTAAGATATACTAATTAAACAGAAAAGCCAAAACAATTAGCACTAAGAGATATAACAGACCGCTAATTACACACTAAATAATAATAGAAATATCTGAGGTCACTGCCGGGTGCAGGTTTGTGAGGCCCCTTTAGTCACAATTGGAGATTACAAACAAAGGGCCGTATTCAGAGATGCGTTTTATTCTCAAGTACGCAAATACACGCATGCACATTGTAAGCCAAACCCACTAACACCCAAAAGGGTTCATATAAATCTAAAAAATAGCCACAAAGCACAATTCATGTATTTATTAAAACAATATACGTGCAATAATAATAAACACTCTGGATCATACTCTGATAGTTCCCAATAAACCACAATTGAGAGCGACACGTGATAATGGAATAAAAGTCAATGGATAACCACTGTTCCCAGCAGAGTAACAAGTAGATAGGATGACTCTGTATCTATAGATGTTACACAGGAGGAAATGTTATTCTGATCACTAGCTGTGTAACACTGATACATACAGAGGACCTGATTCATGCTTAAGAATGATTTAGGTTCTTAATTATACGCAACTAGTAGAAGGAGACTTCCATGACACGCCCCCCCCCCCAGGTTCTTAACCGACTTACGAATGCCATAGGGCTACCTTATCTTTAGGTTCTTAGTTGTGTGCATAGGGTGGCTAGATTTCCTCATTTAAATCCCTCCCTCCACCCAATCTTCTTATCTTTTTTCTTAAGTTTTCCCAACACGCCCCTTCCTTAAGTTATTACAAACCTAGAAGAAATAGGTTCTTAATGGTGATTCAAAGCCGCCCCGTTCTTAAGTCCTACGTAAATTGCGTATATTAAGGTACTACACCTGCGTAGCTCCAAAGAAACTAGAAAGAGAAAAATGTGTGGAAAAGCCAATATTTTGAATGTCACCCAGGAATAATATGAAATGAACTTTAATTGGCATAAAAGGATCATATAAAATGTTCTCATTATCTTCTACAGTATATAAGTGGTATTGGGAACGTCTTCTGACTGTGGCTGTGAATATGCACAGAGGATATGATTTTGTCCCTCTTCTTGGGAATTTCAGGGAGACTCTGGAGGACCTCTTGTGTGCCAGAGGGATAGATTCTGGAAACTGGTCGGCATTGTGTCCTGGGGAAGCACCATCTGCTCTACAGCGATTCCCTGGGTGTACACTCGAATCACTGAATTCAGAAAATTCATCGAGCAGACAGTGGCTGCAAACTAAAAGAGATATCGCTGCCATTCCAGACGTGTCTATCTAAATAAACATATCAAATGCACTCTACTTCTCATGTTACTTTTTTCTTTTCATCAATCAATAATATTGAATAATAAAGGATACTGAAAAACGAAGGTTATTGTTGGACGCTGTACCGACAATGACAAATTGCACAATGGTACAGCTGACGCCATAATGCTGACATAGTTTTAACAGCGATAACTGTTCTGTTGGGGGGATACCATAATGACGGTTAATAAATTTGATGTGGTACCCCTTAAAAAAATACAGTTAAAAAAATGAATTGATTCCTTACATTGGCCCAGATCCAGAACATCGCCTGCGTGCGTTTTTTCGTCCGTCCATTGGCGTAAGTGGTGATTTTTGAGCGATCTGCGCATGCGTTGTTCGCGTATCTACGCGTGAAAATACGTCCGCCCGATCCACAGTTACGTATTTTTCTGTACGATAGATCCTGGATTACGTATTTTGGAATTTACGCCTACGTAATAGAGGGGGCATGACAAACGTAATTTCTGGGAGTTCCCAAATATGCTAATGTGTAGAGTGGGCGTGGAAACGTACTTACAATCGATCCACAAGTACGACTAAACCAAGTGGTAAGTGGTTTTACGTGTATAAAAGTTAAGGTGGGGTGTCAATCGCATAAAAACAAATAGCAGCTGCATTTCCGTGTCACCACGTAAGATCGTTTAACAGAGTAATACTTATTATGGAGCCATGCACCTGTAGCTACATATCTGAATGATTGATTGATTGATTAATTAGTTAATTGTGTAATCTATTTAAACCACAACCCTGCTAGTGTTTCTGTGTGCTGTTCCTTGTGAGAATCTCTGAGAGAATATTCTAAATTACAGTTGGAGTATTATAGAATTTTCAGATTTGTATTTTTTGGGGTATACACATTATTCATGTGCTAACATTTTATACATGTTAACAAATATTTGCAATTATTTGCTTACGTATGTATTTGTAATCTATGTTAAATCATTTCTTTTCTCTTATGTGTGTAATGTGATTCTAACTAAATAATGTAAAATTGTTCCGTCTGATTTTTTTTTTATATTTTTCAATAGATTGGACATTTGCCCTTTTCAAATCAAAAATATGTGTTCTGTTGGCCCTATAGCAAATGTAAGTGTATGTTGAATGTTTCAATTTTAATTTCAACACTGTTATGTTTACTTCATAGTTTCATGTGTTTTTCTTAGACTGATAATAAAGTTTATTTTTGGATTTTTGAATCAGCCAAGAGGCTGAATCCTAGACAGGCCAGATGGGCCCTGTTTTTTACTCGGTTTCACTTTTCCATCACCTACAGACCAGGATCATTGAATAAAAAGGCTGATGCGCTTTCTCGTTCCTTCCTCCAGGAACAGACATCATCTCCTCCTCAATAGATTCAAAACAAAGAGAAATATCCCACTCCCCAAAAAAGGGGAGAAGGGATATAGGAAAGATAATATGCGCTCCTCAGATATCGCTATTCCACACCACCAAGGAATACAATGGATGCTATAGTTCCTCTAGAATATATAGAAAACAGGAAAGGTGGTTGATAACAGCGCTAATCTATGTCTAGTATCTTCCATATATTAGAAACAGCACCAAATAGAAATAGTGGGATCTAATAATAAATAAATAAATAAAATGTCTCAATATTCAAAAAACACCGCTATAGACTCTTTTCGTCCAAAAAGAAGGGAACACCCACTCAAAATCTATACTCCACAAAATCAATAACAATTTAAAAATCAAAGAGGCTAAGATTCAATCTTTTAACCACAGCAGCATCCCATATGTCCATACGTCCAAAGGCAAGTCCTAATTGCGGTATTTTAATAGCAGAAAAGTCAGCTGCAATATAGCCCGGCCACCTGTGATTTGATACAGTTGCCAAAAAAACAAAAACATCAATGCCTGCAGTTCATTCGCAGGAATTCCGTAATTGCAGCAGTGTATATCTTGAACCAAAGACTTCTTTACAACTTACAGTTCCCTCCGGACCTCCAATCTCTGTGAATAGCTCAAAACTTCTTTACAACTTACAGTTCTCTCCGAACCTCCAATCTCTGTAGATGGATCAAAGCTGTCAAGTGGCAAAATTCGATGTCAGATGAGAGGTTTACCGGCCAGGGACTCTTGGCGTCCTCGTGTTTCTGGCAATCCACGTCGGGCTCTCTCTCTTCCGGTTATCCGGCCACAAAAGAACACTCCCCCTATAGGTCTTGCAGGCTCCACATATTGTCGGTATAGAGACAAAAAAGGGGAAAAGCGGCACCCAATAGTGCAATAAAACTTTATTTCAATAACAACGCACACAGTTAAAAATACTTACAAGATTCTATGGACACCTCAATTAAGACAGTGTCATATGGGCTTCAAAGGGGTGATAGTTGCTAATTCTCAAATATGAATCCAATATAGCATAGGCAGTACACCACATATATATATGGTATGCACAAATGTTAATCGATGTATCCTGAGTTAAAAACCAACGCGTTTCGACGCAACCGGGCGTCTTTTTCAAGGATGGCGTAAATTAAGTTTAAGACATTCTGAAAGTGGTAATGGTGCGTGACTTTTAGGTAAATTAGTTTTCATTATGTCCAGTTTTCACATTAAACCTTCGTTATAACATGTGATTAAAAGTTACATTATTTCAACTATAGGTGACAGCGCCTATCCTCAGAGGCCCTTTCTGTTAATACCAGTGTTGAACGCCAGCACAAATCAACAGATTTCATACAATGCAGCACATACAGCCACCAGACAGGTAATTGAGAGAACGTTTGGCCTCTTAAAATCAAGGTTTCGGTGCCTGGACCAGTCTTGTGGAGCCCTCATGTACGTGCCTGTAAAGGTATGTGATATTGTTGTTCTGTGTTGTATCTTCCATAACATCACAATATAACACGGGTTAACCTTTGAGATTGAGGCTGACGTGGAGGAGGATAATGTTATGGAGGAATACCATCCTGGCTCTACTCAAAACAGCAGTACCTTTCGCAATCATGTGATAGAGACATATTTTTAAGTAAGTACTACTATGTATTTTAAAATGTAAAATAAAAATCTAATTAAAAATAATATTTAAATTGTTACACTTTCCCCCAAAAAAATATCTAAATGAAACTTATGTCATTCACCTCTGTAATTTTAAACTTGCTTAAAATGTCAATATTATATATAATAATAATAAAAAAAAAAACAAAATATATATAAATCAATAATAAGTTGCAGGTATGTTTTCTAAATGCTTTTATTTAAATGCAACAAAAGTAAAACAATACATTATCTGTTGCATTTTTTATTTTTTAAACTGTAGAATATTTTGCAATCAATTGTTTATTTTTTTTTTGGCAATTTTTTCCCCACCTTTGGGTTCTTTTGGTGCTGGGGTTTTAGATCTTGTTTTGGGGCCGAACATCCTGGTTCCGTGTTGCCAGACATTGCTACAGATCTTTTTGATGCTCTGACTGGTGCTGGGTCACATCTGGGCTAATCGTGGATGATGTTGATGGGATAGCCTCAGGTATTGTTTGAGTTGGTTCTTTTTTACTGTATAATCAACAAAAGTTTTAACCAAATCTCTAATTTCTCTTAATATTTCATTTAGCGCTTCCAGTGCAGTGTTATTTCTGGACATTTGGTCTAGTTTATTGATGATGAGATTCGTTCGAGTTTGCATTGCACGGTAGGCTGTGGATGGCCCCGGTATTTTATCATCATGTTGTGGAGGTGACGGGGTGGATGGTGATGGTGATGGCAGAGCTGGTGGTGGGTCATCATGTATGGATTGTGTGTCATCCAGTCTTTCAGCAATATCTATGACAGAAGAAAATGACGTAACAGTGAACATGCAATGTGACTATGATGACCCATGTAATACATTAAAAATAAACCATTGTTTACAACCTCGTAATATGTCTACACCGTATGATGCTATATCACTAAGTCTGTCTCTTTCTCTCTCATTGTAGATTTCCAATACTCAATTGAGATACATTTATGGACATTCAACATTTCCTGTTTAAAATGTATACACTTGAAAAGCTGTATATCTTTTAAGTTGATGTTGATGATGTTGATGATCACATTTAATATTACCTTCTCTGTGTTCTGATTCTGTGTTTGCCACTGGACACAAGAGTCTTGGTGGTGGACCGTCCATGGTGTAATGGTCCCCGACACCCTCTATCTCAGCTGTAGACACAGAACGCATGGCCAAGTTTTGTAAGTCGTTGCAATTCAACGTTTCAGGTATTGGTCCAGCTCCTGTTTGCCTGGAGTCAGCCATTTTTTTTTTATCTGATTTTTGAAATCCTGCCATCTGTGAATGACATAAAATATACTTTACCAATAGAACAATACATGTCTGGTTTGTCTACCCAAACTTATTTTTTACTTATGCTATTGAAAGAAGAATTCTTTTTCAGAAGTTTTACTGTTCTGAACATACAATTGGGATTGATTTTCCTGGAGTAGGTGACATAATGCTCGTGAATGCCATTCCACACACGTCCTCTCAGGTGAGCAGAGATCTCACCTCCCTCAGTATATAAATGTTCCATCACCTCAGTCACTAAAAATGTAACCTCTTGTGCAGTAAAGTTAGGATTTCTTTTCTGGCCCTTTGGATCCATGATGATCACAGTGTGTACTAACGCACATGCACGTGGGTATTGCACGGATTTTTACGTCCTTTACTTGCACTCTGATTGGCTAATGGTTTTGACTGTTCGGATAGGCTTGTTTTTCTATGTTGTGTCATTAACTTCGCCTGTCATTATGCGTGTGTGCTTTCACTCTTATGTATGTCCGCTTTACTTATTTTTAAAATAAAAAAATGCCTAAAACATCCATTTATTTAGCTGAAATTTGTTCAAGGTTTGGATTTAGATATAGATGTATGCCGCTATAAAAAGGTTTAGGAAGTATCCCATTGTGGTGATTGGCAGGATGTGTCTGGGCCTGTCACGTTTATTGTTAGGTGATTGACAATTACATGTGCATATCACTGAAATTAGATTAAAATGTATATTATTGGATGAAGATTGGCTGCTCTTTGAGGGCGTTTCAGGAGACAGCCAATGGCATCGTTAGATCTAAATCTGCGTAAGTATGCGTAATGCAGCGTGACTCTGCGTGAGTTCATCATTTTGAATTTAAAATGGCTGCTGCCCGCGCGGAGCCCTTTTCTCGTGCAGAATTGAGGGTTCTGGTCCGTATAATGGACCAGTTTGACCTCCGTCAGCCCCACTGTAATGCTGCCGTTAGGGCAGTTTACATACGCATACAGCGGGAGATCAGACGCCATCTTCGTGTCCACCGGCATGTGGACCAACTGATGCGCCGGTGGTCAGATCTAAGGCGGCGCCAACTCGATCTGCTGGCGGAGGTCCGCATGCAGATCCTGCGTCATGCGTGTTTGACATTGATATGTTCATATTAGTTCATTTCTATTCTAAAAAAGTTTGTGAAAGAAGATTGGTTGCTCTTTGATGGCGTTTCAAGAGACAGCCAATGGCGGACACATGTTAATAGGGCAAGAGGAACTATGTTAAAGCAGTAAACACCATCTTTTAAATTTACTATAGTTGTTTAAATAGTTTATGTTTAATCTCTGTTTTAATGTTTTTTTTTGCTTTACATTTGTCTTTATGGTAGTTTTATTGTTTATATTTTTATTATATCCATTAGGACGGGACAGACACAGACTGGCTGAGTTTGCTAGGCGGCAGCTGGAACAGGAGGAGGAGCCTGAGGAGGAGCCACACTTGTCCCCCCAGGGAAAGGGACAGGAGCCTGAGGAGGAGCCAGAGGAAGAGCCACACTTGTCCCCCCCAGGGAGAGGGCCAGGAGCCTGAGGAGGAGCCACACTTGTGCTCTTAGGGAGAGGGACAGGAGCCTGAGGAGGATTAGGAGGTGCACCATCATGTGCAGCTTGAAAACATTGAAGGGGTAATTGGTAAGTTTCAATTTTTTTCTATATCTCTAATATTGGATTATGTATATGGTGACATGACGTGTTTGTTTTTCTTAAGTAATAACCCACAAACGCCTTAAAAATCAAATTTCTTACAAGGTTTAAAGAATAATGAGGTAGATCCAGAACTACGTGTGCCGTACGTTTATTCGCGTAGCGTATTTTCGTGCACGTAAGTTCGCTACACTCCCCTCGGCACACCCCTTGCACGGACGTATTTTGTCAAGATACGCTTCCCAAACCCTACCTTAATTTTTTCACACGTAAGAGTGTACGTCCGCTAACGGACGTATAGACTATGTGAACGTACGCAGCTAAGCACGCCAATACTGTACACTTTAAATACCACCCCCCGCCTAATTAACGTATTTCAGACGTATTTTGGAGTAACGTAAATTTGGCACGCCCACACGTAAGTATTTACGTGACGCATACGTGAATGGCCCATGCGTTAACAGTTACGCTACGTGAATGTGCGTAATTTCTATGGTGCGCAGTGTGTACTAAACAGCGTTTTTACGTCTCCGCCAAGCGTAAAATCGATTCGAAGCTTAGTTCTGGATCAGGCCCAATATTGTTACATCAGCATCCTTACAAATGTAATGTAAAATAAACATCAGAAACAATTTTTGGTTTTGCTCTTTACTAATGGAAATAATCCATAAATAAGTATGGACATACCAGGAATATGTATCACATTTCAAATGTCACATTACTTGTATAATGGAGCCGCTTAAATTGTTGAAAGTTTCCATCTCTACAAATGTTGAAAAAGAGTCTTAATGTAATTTAAATTGTCCATAAAATAAGAAAAGGATGTTGAAGCACCTAAAACAAATATATAAAAAAAAATGGTAAAAATCATGCAATATTTGACATCTGTGTGCAATCTGAAGCATTGTATTGAGTGTAAGTTGGATTTTTTTATATGAATTGAAATGCTAAATGTCATTTTTCTTTTGACCAAGATTTGTGCTGAGGATGTCTTGAATATGCTGCACAT
>WWET01007611.1:0-14433 GCA_011038615.1 Limnodynastes dumerilii | reverse complement strand
ATATATATATATATATATATATACATATACATACATATACTGCCCACTGCTGCAGATCTGCTGCCGCACACTAGGTACCACAAACACCAAATGACAGTTCGGCAATATAGATCTAGATATAGTGCTAGTGCACTATAGTGCACTATACAGCTAGTGCAAGGAGTAATATAGATAGGGATTAATCAAAGCTACGCTATAAATCAAGCAGGTTTAAAAATACAATAATCGTACCAGTGCGTTTCTGGTGCGTTTATAGGACGTTTTAAATATTGATCCTGGCCACTAAAGCTTTTATATAAGCTTAGACTAGGCAAGGATCCTGACCCCCCTATTGCTTCTGTGGCCTCTTTTTAGACCAATAAAGTCATAATCCCCTTTTCTATTTATGAACCAATTAATAATATATGTAGATCTGACCAGAACATTCTTCAGATATTCTTTTTAGGATATTGTGCATCTGTTTAATCTTTAGTGCAATATCTATAATAGTATATGCAAATCCTATGCTGCTTTCCCTGTGCGGAGGTTAATCCTGCAGTAATCATTTTGGAAATAACACATACTGGGCATAGCTTAAATGATAATGTGGCACATTGATTTCATATAATATATAGACTTGTGGCTTTATTTTGGAATTACTTTTAGTAAAAGGTGTTGCATGAAAAAGAGTATGTGTTCATAGGCTACTAATAAGTTCTGCAGCTTGTGTAATACCATGCTGCTGCTGATCTGAACTGACCCTTGTGATACATGTAAGCAGCTGTGATCTGAGCTTCTGAGACAGAGGGCACCAGCTGTGTGCCTATTCTCTGAGGTTATCTCTCTGTATGAAAGCGAAATTAGGAGCAGATTTCTAAATAAAACAGGTGAATCGAAATAAATACTATACTATAGATATGTTTTCTTTTTCTTCTTCTTATTATTAGAGTATCATTACTCCAGAGTGTAAAAGTAGAAAGGAGTATGTACAATATAAAGGTACCAAAGCAAAATACAGGCAAGCAAACACAAAAAGACATTCAAAGGGCATAATTAAAGTAACATGATGAAATACTGTTTAACCTTGGTACAGAACTTGCAAGAGTATCTCAGACAGGGAAGATGGGAGCGAAAAATGTAATGTACATTTCTTACGGGCATGCTTATGAGAACATATTTTCTTTTTATTGACATAGAGAGGTATTTCTTTAAAGACATAAATGCATATAAAACACAAGTGAAATTTTAGGCATTTAAAAAATTACTTTATGCTGAAAAGGGACGACTATATAGCAAGATAAATAATAAAAGATGCATGGTTAATTTGGTAACAGAGACTGGGTTCGAATTGGGGGCAGGTGAAAACTGTTAATTATTATTATTGTATTGTTAATAACCAGCGACACAAAATCAAATTATTATTAGGTAGATCCTTTCTATAAAGTTTCATTGTATTTTATTATTTTGAAGATTGCAGAAAGAGAACGCCACAGTTTTATGACTAAGAAGATTTATTACTGATTACTGATTTATTACTTTTTTCATTTGGAAAATAATTTTTATGTAGAAATGGCAGTATTTGGATCTCATTTTAAGATGAGTGTTAGTATATTACTATCTTACAAAAGAGCAAAGACAAATCTAAGGAAGAAGACTCTGCCCCACCCTCTGCATCTCAGATGTGCTCATGGATTTCTCATTGGAAGCAACCAAGAACATAATGCTTGATGATTTTTCCTGCATTTGCTAATGATATCTCAGGATTCCATTAAGAATGCATTCTTACTTGGAGTTATTGGATGAATCTCTTCCTGTTCCACCTTGCCTAAATCCAGGCCTCATCTTCAATGAGCAGCTTTGATGTTATAAAAGATGTGCCGGCTACTGTCAGATTAGTCTGACATTTACAGTTTTTTCTGTTGATGATAAATGGTATCGTATGGGGACCCGCAAGAATATGCACCACTGTGTCGGAAAGATAGAAATGGTTCCACTGCAGAACAGAATATCTTATTAAATAAGCCTGTGTTAGATTCTTGCTGTTTCTGCGTTTAAGTCATATGGGACTTTTGTTTAGCACTCTTAAGAGTTAATAGTGTTTTCATCGTTGAATTTGTAATAACCAATCCAGAATGGAGGAAAAAATATTTCACAAGAGAAAGTTTAAAAGACAGCGCATGACTGCATGAGCCAAATGTGTCTATGGAATAATTTCTATGGAAGCAGTAGTGAGAAAGTCATAAAGTTTGTCAGTTTCCTTCACTTTACACATGGGTAAGTAAACAGCAGACAGTCTGCTTGGTATAGAAGCCCCGTGGAACTGCCAGATGGCACTGGTCACAGCAGAACAATACATCATAGGACCCACAGGCAGTGAAAGGGTTTCCTTTTCTGGAAGCCTCAGGGAATCATATGAAATTCTCCAGCTTTTTACTGAGCCAGCATAATTTTAGAGCTGTAGTTTCAGACATCATTCTGTTTTATGACATCTCCGCCAGCCTCTCTATGGCTTGCTCTCTGAGCAGCTGTCATTAACCTCCATATTTATGGCTTCCACAAAGGATGCTCTACTGCCTTTCTGAAGCTGGATGTGTTCAGGACAAGGACCTGATGAAGATGGACTATAGAATAGGGAATGGGGAAGAAAGGACAGTAATGAACTACACAAATAAATAAATAAAAATGTGAAAAGAAAGGGATTAAAAAAAATAAAACAAATAGCAAAGAATAAAGAGCACACTCAGGAAGGTTCTGGTGACCCACTGGCCAATGGTCATCTGGTCCGCAGTTGCAGCACAGGGACCACGGCTCTGTATATGACTCTGAAAAAGGGGAGCAGTGTAAGCAGAGGGAGCGAGTGAGTCAAACACGGAGATGCAGGTTTGCAGCCTCTCACTGCTGCTCAGCCAGGACAATCAGTTGCTGCAAGCCTGCCAGGTAAGTGGTGCTGTGCCATCTCAGGTGGGGTATATTATGGGTCTGGTGATCGCACACTATTTAAAGTATATGTGGGGTATATAAAGGGTCTGGAAACTGCATGGTACATACCTATTCCTGACATATCAGGCACATGAATGGCAGTGTTCTTCAGGTTTAATGAGATTTACGTAATAAAATCTTCCCACATATCAGATTTTTTCTCCAAGGGCAAAGATTTCAGTGCCTGGTGATGAAATGGTTAGGACTGGTGCTGCAAGAATGTCACGTAACATTGCATATGGTCTTTAAATACGCTCCATCTTTATGCCAAAGAACTTTCCAGGCTCCATTTATTCTCGCTGAGCACTCACATATATTGCAAGCGTCCCACAGGCTATTATTAAATGACATGAAAGTGATTACAGCTCTTCAAGCAACCGACCAGAATATTGCCTTCCCTCCCTACCTCCTAGCAATTTGTTTAAATAAACCCTTTCCTGAATCACGGGCACTAAAAGGGCATAGGGAGGATGAGAACCTATATACATCTTACTCAATGTTTCTCAATTTTTTTACTATTCAGCTGAAAATAGAAATTAATGCATGTAAAGAAAGATATTTCCCCTTTTGGTTGCATATTAAACTCAATGAGACAAAAAAGGGATTAATAAGCATGGACCAGATCCAGAGTCTGAAAATAAGAGAGGAAAATTGCATCTAGGCAAAACCATGTTTATTTCAGGGGGAGTCAAGTTAATTGTATATCTTTGCTTTTGTTTACTGCACACAGATACTGACCAGCTTTACTTTTACACTGTTATTTAGACTTGGGGCCAGATTTACTAAGTTGCGGGTTTGGAAAAGTGGAGATGTTGCCCATAGCAACCAATCAGATTTTAGCTGACATTCTCTAGCATGTAAAAAGAAAGTGAGAGCTAGAATCTGATTGGTTGCTATAGGCAACATCTCCCCTTTTCAAAACCCACAGCTTAGTAAATCTGGCCCCTGGGCTAGGAAATGCCACCTCTCAACTCAAATACTGATTGCAACAAATGAAATATAACTCTCCTGAAATCAACATGGTTATTCCCAAACTTTCCTCTTTTTAATTTTCAGACTCTGGATCTGGTCTCATGTGCATAACTTAGCACTTGCTGTTCTTGTTGCCTGTTTTTGCAAACACAGTGAAATATGCATCAAAGAAAAAATGTGTACCCCAGTTCAGAGTCTCCCTGAATCACCAGCGCAAGGAATGAGCAAACGGAAACACAGAAATAGGCTGAGAGGTGTAAAGCAGCAGAGTATACAATTACATGTGACTGTGGTTACTAACTGTTTCAGAGTATCTGGTTTTTTTTCATAATTTTATATTTTTTCTTTCATATTATGTTTGAGCATAATATATATAATTTTTTTTTTAACTTAAATAAAACACAACATAAAAAATAGTAAGAAATGTGTAAAAAATGCCTAATTAACAGGCTTATTTGGTGCATAGAAACAGAACACAAAGGTGGCTGGATATGCAGGGCTGCTATCAGAAAATTTGAGGCCTGGGGCACCATCACAGTGCTCTACCCCCAAGTGATAGCACAGATGACATCACATAAGGGGTGGAGCACCGCTGACCTGCATCAACAACGTGCCGATGCGCAGGGAAGCGCTTGCCACTGCATTGGCCTGCTAAAGTCCAGTTCTGAGCAGGAAGTATCAGTAGTAAGATATAGCCGATACTTGTTGCTGCAAAACTAAGGGTAAGTATTAGCAGGCCCCATCAACTCCGGGCCTGGGATACTAGTCCCAACTGTCCCCCTCTAATGGCGGCCCTGTGGATATGAGAATACTAGGTACAGGTTAAATGCAGAAATGAGGCGTAGACTAAAGTAAATAGAATAGAGGTAACAGATTCCAGGTAAGGCTTAGAGATATAAGGTTACAGACAGAGATACAGGTACTGGTAGATCATACAATAAACAATTACATAGGAATAGACAGGGTAACCTGAATGAATAAGAAGTGTACCAGCAGGGTTCAAACAACAGGACAATGTGTATCAACAGGAGTATAGCTCAGTGAAGCTAGGAGACCAGAATGACCAGCACTCTGCTCAGTGAGTAGCTGATAGATAAATTCACTAAGCAGGAGCTAGCAATCAACACAAGAGTTTACTTATGAGAAGAGGTAAGTAGTTCAGCAGCAGCCCCTAGGGGCAGTTCAGAAAAATGTCAACATCTAACACAAAAGACATATTAGGCAACAAGAGCGACTTGCTGGTCACTATATGTGTTGCAATACAATATGGACCGTATTCACTCTTAAGTAAGTGTAGAATCGGCATGCATACATCAGTTAAACTGTGCATGCCCAGAACCCAAATATACACACGTACACCATGGCCGACTTATTTACATACACGTCAGACTTAAGACTGATGCACGCATCGGCACGTAATGAGTCCCGCATGCGTGGCTAGAAAGGCAAGACTCTTAATGCAAATGAGCTGAACATGGGCTGCTAATGTACATTATGGGCATTCCAACATAGTTAAGATTGATTGATTGACTGATTCACAAGTAGGAGAGCCTTGCGTAAACTAACATACACACGGGAAAAGTTAAGGTAGCCTTCAATCACTCGTAAGTTGAAGAACTGTATTGTTTGCTGTTAGCCCATGCGTCTCTACTCAGTTCAGTATACACCTGCTGCGTGTTTATAATCAATGAATATGTGTTTTTAAATTAAACAAACAAAGACACGTTTA
This sequence comes from Limnodynastes dumerilii, assembly GCA_011038615.1. Lineage (NCBI taxonomy): Eukaryota > Metazoa > Chordata > Amphibia > Anura > Limnodynastidae > Limnodynastes > Limnodynastes dumerilii. Next base: position 8,774 of record WWET01007611.1, on the reverse strand, counting down.
TTTAATCCAATGCTGATTTTACATTTTGTGAAAGAATTTAACATTGTAAAGGTGCCATTATTTTATTAGAGTTTGGGAAGGTTTTTTATGTATTTTTTATTTACTTAAAATTTTGAAAACAAGCACCATTACATCTATTTATATTTAACTGTATTGGTTGTTTGTGGTGTTTTTATTTTTAGAATGTTATATGAAAGTCTCTATATGCAGTGGATCATTGTATTTCTAACTTCATGCAGTATGCGTTTATGTGTATTGTAAAGTATGTCATGATTATTCTTATTTCAAGTTTTATTTTTAATAGTGACTTTTGTTTACATGGTAATGACAGTACGAGCTATTTTTATTAAAAAAATATATATATTTTTGCAAAGCCTAATCAGGTCATTTAATAACGTATATTAGAATCATAAGCAATTTTCAAAAAATCATAAGCACCATTCCGCACGACCGATTCACAGCTAATAAAGTCTGCCAAGTCTGTACCTAATTATATGCAGGAAAGACTTACGTCCTTACGCTGCACTCCTGACACAGGGGGAGTGGTAATCTTTCTTTTCTCTGAATCGGTATTGCAGATTTTTCTTGTGTGTATATTTAGGCACGTTCACAATTTTACTAAATTAAGTGTGAATCAGGTCCTATACGTACACATTTCAGTGGCTGCACTGCTGTCCTACTCCTTAAAATATGTAGATGTACAGAATTCTAGGATTTAGAAAGCACACCACGTGCCTGCACTGCTGATAGAATCCAAGAACCAGCCAGCAGAACATCAATAGACACAGGCAATGTGTCTGTGTCCATTGCTGCATTGCTGTAGCTTTTGATAGAAAGACTCTGAGTGGCTTGATGCTTGATGCTAATGGGTCATAATATCCCATCAGTGTTAGAAAATTAGCCAGCACTGAGGAGACTGTGCAGCGAGAAGTAAATACAAGACAGAAAAAGTAAGAAATATGGGTTAAAGAGACAGAAATGTTGGAGAGATGCATATGATGAGGTGGTTGAGTGATTCAGTAGAGAGAGTAAAAAGACATGGGGTACCATTGTGAGACCATAAATGGAGATGGTATATACATTATTGGCTGATTTTAAAGATTACATTTGATTTATATGTAACTAATCTGAATACCTGTCATTGTTGTGTATTTTTTATGGCGCAGCATCGGACTGGCCCACCAAGGAGCCAGGGAAATCCTTGGTGGGCCCTGGTGCCCATAGGCTCCACCCCTTATTGCAAGGGGATATAGCCTAGACCAGGGATAGGCAAACTCCAGGTGTTGTGGAACCAGAAGTCCCAGCATGTTTTACTTGCAAAAGCATAGCTGGTACCTGACAAGGTTTGATGGTAATTGTAATTTCGCAACACCTGGAGAGCCGCAGTTTGCCTATCCTTGGCCTAGACTTACATCTCCTGCACCTGCACCCCTGCAAAGAGCTGTCTGTGCTATGTACAGCCACGGCTCTGATCACAAGACGCTAGCATAACCTAAGGTCATGTAAGCGCCATAATTCTGCAAAGAGCACGGCGTGGATGAGAGAGTCGGAGGAAAGACAGCAAAGGTAAATTTTTTGAGTTCTTAAAGTAATTAGTAACCTCAAGGAATTCAAAGAATTAATACATATAATAGATAATGAATAATGGATAATCATTGTCTGACCACTGCTTTAGTACATTTCACAGTGACTGTTAACTAGATTTTGCATCATTTAATATCTGTGAGATCAGTTTGTTTTAACTCAGATACATCCATCAGCTATATTATAATACACTATTAATTGTATACTGCTTAAGCCCAGCAGCGCTATTTTAATTTATAGCTTTTCTCTTAAAACTTACCAGCCGATTTTGAAAGATGAGGGCATAAATATAAAGAACACACCCAAATGTACTTTTCTGAACACCTCCTGGCATGTCTGCACTTTTGCCTCTGTAAGGCGCATCATGAGAGGAGCAGCGGAGAAGGAAAAAGCACAGCAGCTCCAGACACGGGCCTTTTGCTTATGAGTGAAAGAGCAGCAACCATGTTGATGCACCAATGCTGCCTGTAAACAGAGCTGCAGGCACATCAGTAAGAGGCTGCATGGCCACCCAGCCAGCCAGTAGGGAGACTGGTCATCTTTTTAGCTGCTGATGGATACTTTTCTTAATGGGCTGGATTAAAAGGAAGACCTGACAGCAGCTCATATTTGTGAGCCACCCCACACCCCCAACCCCAGGCCTGCCGTCCTAGGGGATCGATTAAGATTGTCTAGTGGTAGCATGGGCCTTGGGTGCAATAAGGCTGAATGGACATATAAAGTGGGGGAAATAATGTTAGCTGGACACATAAGGAGGGAGCAATAAGGCTAAAAGGACATATCAGGAGGAGGCAATTAGGCTGAAAGGACAGAGTAGGAAAGGGCAATAAGGCTGGCTGGACACAGTGGGAAGGGACAATAAGGTTGGTTGGACACAGAAGGAAGGAGCAATAAGGCTGAATGGACATAGAATGAGGGAGCAATAAGGCTGAAGGTACAAAGAAGGAGGGAACAATAAGTCTGGGTGAACACACCTAAAGAGGGGGCAATAAGACTGGCTGGACACACAGAAGAATGGACAGAAAGGCTGACTATAGAGACTCACACAATGAGAAGGGAGACTGGAAAGCTGTAGAGAGACATGCACAATTAGGGCAGGAGAATGGATGGCTGTAGAGAGACATACACAAGGGAGCAGGAAATGATTACTATAGAGACACACAGAAGGAGGGGGCAGGCAGGCTGCATGGAGGCCTATTTAATATGTGTAGATTTCTATGCTTTATAGTTTTACTTTCAGACTTCCTAAATTTACTTGAATTGCATGTAGCCCAGTAAAAAAAAACAGTATTAGGTTTTTCCTGTTCATTTTAATAAAGTTGCTATTTTGCTAGGCATGTAGTGTTTTCAGAAAAAATAGTTCTATATATTCACTTACCAAGTTTATCAAGACAAATATGGATAGAAATAGTCCAATGCCCCTTTATTTAACATGGTCATAACTAGGGCACAGTGTGTATTGTACGGTTATAACTAGGGTGTGGTGTGTATGGTAAAACAATAGCTAGGATTGAGTCTGTATTGTATGGCGGTAACTAGAATTAACTTTCTATTGTCATTAGTATGTTGTCTGCCTTGTATATATGTCAGTAGAATACTCACTGTAATTATATGGGTCACTGTAAATGAGAATGAAACGCTTTTCACACTGAGCTGTTGAAGCAGTCCATGGGTGTAACAGATGATACACAGTTTATATGCATGTTTCACTTATAAAACCATCCTCCGTTCATGATCCTTTGACTACACCCAGTTTAAAAGCAAATAGTGCCCTAGACAGGGAACTGTCCAGATCTGCACTACAAATATAAAGAATGATACGAATGGAACTGATCTAGACCTCCGCATCTGTTCCATACGGAGGTCTGGAAGTCTGCATGCAAGAGGGAAGTAATCTTCCACGTCACTCCCCTCTCCTGTGGGGACTTTGGATGACTTACGCATCCATAACCTTGCCTTAATTTCTCTGCATGAATCTGTGTCAGTCTGAATGTAGATCTGCATGGAAGTGCCTACTGCCCACTTTGCCTCATCTGCATGCCTACACCTGCATGCTTAAGTCTAGGCACGCCCCTCTTATGGATCTCCTTGCATATGTGTGTTCTGTATGCAAGGCGATCTGTAGCTTAACATCTGGCGCGCATGCGCAGTTTGCACCTTCAGGGAGTTTTGTCCACTAATATTATTAAATCTGTATTCGACAAAAGAACACTGCTCAACAAAATGTTTCTTATATGTCAGTCTATTAGTGTATTGTGTGCTGTATTCAAACACTGTTTTAGAATGTCTCTATCACATAATAATGTTAAGTGAGACAAATTAAAATTTATAATATTACAATTATTAACAATACAGCCATAGTAAATGGTTTACACACTTTAAATGTGAATATATTGATTTTCCTACTGTATTTTTCTTTAAAAGCCTCCTTTTTTATGGTTCCAACAATAGTCAGCAAGCATTCTTGAACTCCACTTACCCTGATACCACTTTTCCTTTACGGAAAAATATCTTGGTGGAACTATTCACCATGTTCACCACTGACAGCCCCGAGGTTGGCTGGGAAGAATTTTAGGTGCAAGTCCAAGAAATGGACTTTCGAAGACATGTTACACTTTGTGGTTTTGTAAGGTTTTAAGATTGTCCATTGTTCCTTTGGTTCCCTAAGAAGTTCAAACAAATACTAATGACTAAAATCCCATGTGGCTTTTTTAGACGATTTTCAGCTGATTTAGCTCACCATCAAAGCTCCCATCAAGCATTAGTTCTCTTACTGAGGTCCTACAAATATCCCTTCTTTGAACCTTGCATCATTGCAAATCCCAAACCACTTTTATCAATTGTTTTAATGACATTGTTAAGGCAAAGCTTTATATTGAGTGGAGGTAGATATATATTTTCCAGATCAGCAAGTGGTGTATTGACAACAATTTTCTTTCTTGGGGTTAGTGATGTTCACTTTGACCACTGCTTCTAAACGTTGTGATTTCTATGATCACCACTGTATCACAGTACTTGAAAGTGAAATTAAGTTGTAATCTCAGCAATAGAGAAAATACTTTTAAGTTCCCACAGATATGCCATTTCTATTCTACATACTGATTTTATCTTCTAGGAGTTTCATGCTCCCATATGTTTCTTTTATATTAGCAACAGCTAGTGGTACTGTGTGAAACTTATTGCTATTGTAGAGTAAAGGAATCAATAACTAGATAACAATCTTCTGTTTTGTACTCGTGTCCAAGTGCTTCCATAACACAATTAACTTTACTGCAAAAAACAAGTTAAGATTAAAGGGAAAAAAAAAGTCCTTAAAGACACTGGGCCGTATGCAGAGATCTGGCCGCATTGCATTTGCAGCCGGAGTTTTCAGAAAAGTGCAACTGCGCATGCGCTGTAATTTTGTAAGGTAATCTATGTTACTTCTTGCAACGTAGATTGCGTATAAGCGTCTTAAAAACCCCGGCCGCAAATGCAATGCGGCCAGAGCTCTGCATACGGCCCACTAAGCCTATCTCTAAAAAGAGATTTTAGAAGAGATTCCAACCTTTCAATCTGGAGTCTAAAAGTACTGGTTGCCTTTTAAATAGGTTCAAATCTCAGAAAAGGCTTACTAAATACTTTTACCACCTTTATCTTTAATACTGCACTAGGGGTATATGCATAGTTTCGTTATGTGGAAAAATAATGTATATTTTCCGTAATGCTAAGCATTATTTATTATTAACTGCAAATTTAAAAAGGAAAATTTTGAAAGGTATATATAACTTACAATGGCCCTGATTCACACTTAAGTTAGAATGCCGACTTCTGTACATTACGTACTGAAGTCGGCACAAAAATAGTACTGCACATGCTCAGTACCATTAGTTCTGCAATGGAGTGCAGCCGACTGATGCTGTCGACGGATGAGAGCCCCCCACATGGGAGATACACATGGGGGGTTAGTAAAGGCATACAAATTGTACAACAAGGCTGCAAAAGGGTTTCCATGTGGGATACTTAAGGTAGGAGTCCTGCATGCAGATTCATTATCCACACATAGGAGAACAGGGGCCCTGCTCTTTACATGCAGAACTCTGAATCAGAAATCCGTACAATAGCCACCACAGCGGAGGCTACCATATTGAAAGCTTTCTTAAATGTCAATCCGGCCCAATATATCTACCAATATTATATAACATATAATAATAACTACAGATTTGAAAACTTGCAAGCAGGGCATTATTATGCAATAGTTTTCATGTTATTACCCAGTTATGTTTTGTTTAAGGCTTTAAAGTGCTATGCTGGTCATATATATTAATAAATGAAAAAAAATATATAATAAATATGGGCCTTATCAAGAATTGCATGTGAAGTTCGGTGGTTTTCTGCAACTGCGCATGCACATGCCAGATGTTACACAACAGATCTCCTAGTGTACAGTTCCAAAACACTAGAAGATCCATCCGACAGGGCCACAATTCAAATCTGCATGCCTCAAACCCACAAGAGAGGCAGGAATAGTCACACTGATAAATTACTTACAACCTATAAATATATATATCTAAATGGTAGAAAATAAATGAAATAATTCAAGAATACGGTCTACAACAGTCTTAATTACAAGGGTTCTGGTCACATAAGTGTCCAGAACTCTGTATGTGAGAGGGGAGTAACAGGAGTTCTCTCCTCTCTCACCTGCAGACTTACAGACCTCACACAGAGGTTTGAACCAGGTCTTATGGGTCAGATCCAGACTTTCATTTTTAAAGGAATAGGGAATAGGTTCACAAAGCAAAGATATGGATGAATCCACAAGCACTGGGCTGCATTATCCACACATTACTTTGTTTCCATTGTAAACACTTCCGCTTGCCAGTAGAGGCTTTTGACAGTCTGGTTCTACCTTTGGTTTACAACTCAAGTTCATGGAAACCTGAGGATGTATGGAATCCTACATCAATACACAGAGACAGAGAATACCTATATTCTATACTGACTAAAGGAATGCCCCCTTAAAAACTCAGTTATCGCTTCTGTCAGAAGTAGAGATGTGCGATTTGGATTATGTTAAATCTGACAGATCCGGATTTTAAGGTTCCGAGTCAAAGCGAGGCAGGGACCGGATCTTCCTGGCAAGTTTGAATACCAAATTGAGGCAAAACGCTGTTGGATATTGCGGTTTTGCATTCTGCAGACTGAAATCTCTTGTTATTTGATTGTCCTTTTGTGATTGGAGAGTACAGGAGCACTACTCTCGTGTGTTTATGAGGGTTTATAAGACACTCCCTCGTGATTCTGGAGCCATTTATATAGGAGATAGGTGGTGTAAGAACGTTCTGTGCTGTAGCTGCAGTAGAGACTGGTACAACTATCCACTCTTGTGGGGCAGTGATATTGCTCTGCTGTTGTTATATAAGAACTCAACAGCCCTTATTAAAACTCTCTTTTTTATTTTAAAAATATAGGTGGCCAGGTGCACTGCACATTGCACAGTACATACTATTTTTTGAAAGAAGTCATTACAGTAATTCAGTGTAGTACTAGGCTAGACATATTTGTCCAAGTAGTGAACACATTAAGAAGAACTTTTTTTCTGCATTGTTTTTAGCAGAATATTTATTTGTAGTGCTGCTCACTACTCAATTACACACTCTAGCAGTTCTGCGGTGTAGAGTTGTGTGCACAATACTATTTTCCATTGTGCAACTACATTTTTCCTGTATTGTGGTTGTGGGAAATTTTTCATACATAAACTAGTGTGAATTCAATTTTATAATACACACTATAATATCAATATATCCAATTGACACACCTTATTTTGGTACAGAGTCAGTTTGCTAAAGCTAGCCCTAGTTGTAAAAGAAAGCCTAGTTTGGTATTTAATTAAATCCATTCTGTCCCTGTTTTTGGTGGGGAGTCATTTTCCTAAAACTTACAAAGCCATGTTTGGTATTTAATTAAAAACTTAAATGGTCCCATTTACCAACCATATATTGTCTATTGGTGGTCCAGTGCGCAGACTGTGTACTATGGTCATTGGCCATAGGAGTAAAGTATAGTATCTGTTCTCACATGGTCATCAGATCAAAAATTGTAGGAATAACTTGAACTTAAATTTTCTTATAAATGTTCTTAAAAGTTAATTCAAAACATAGATTATTTCATTAGAAGAAGAAGTATTGATTTACATCCTTGCAATCCCTGGACTCATGACATGAATTGATAGATTTGTATATTAATGTTTTTCTTTCCCATTTTACGAGACATCCTCAGTGGCAAACGCAGGATTTTGAAAGGGGGGTTTCCAATATGTGTAATACATGTGGGGCATATTAGCATATCTCCCAACATTTTGGAGCCCGAAAACGGGACAAGCTATGCTCCTGTCATACCGCACGGTGCAAAAATTACCCCTAGCCTGTGAGCGTTTCTGTTAGGGAATTTTAGACTGTAATCCGGCAGAGGTTGAAGTACTGTTTAAAATTGTAAAGCGCTAATTAAGATGATGTTAAAAAAAAACCATAAAATGATAATACTGATAATATGGCCATACTATCTGACTGCCAAAATATCTAAGACCTCTATAAACGTTCTTTGTGAAAGTCCTGTTTTTTATATTTTTTTAATAATTTATTATTTTTTACACATTAAAATGGTATCTTGCAGGAACAGATCTAATGGCAGTACTAGCAGTATACAGTGCATTAGTAGAGCACATTACACTATGGACCAGAGCTTGCCAGTGCATAAGCACTGCTGAATTTGTTGTCACACATTTATCATTCCCACCTGCTTTCCAATTGCAGCATAGTCCAGGACCATCTTCCTCCATGTCAGTCTACCTTACATGGCTACTAGGCCACACCCCTTCCGTGGCACCCGCAAAGCCATGCCCCTTTTCCGAAACTTACATTTTTGCACATTTTTCTATTTTTTATTCAGTTTTCAATCTGGGGGGTTTCTGGGCAACCAGAAACCCCCCTGGGTGCGCCACTGATCCTTATTAAAGACAGTAACAAAAAAAACAAAGGCTGCGCTTCTAATTCAGCATATGAAATGTGTGCAAGTGTATATATAAATTTAAAGGTGCAGCCAAGGACCAAAATGACCACTGTGCAACTACAAGGAACAAAAGAGAGGTCCGGCGCTCCAAACAAGCATTATATAACTGTAGCGCTGATAGAGCGGCGCAATATCCAACC
>WWET01007610.1:1811-40808 GCA_011038615.1 Limnodynastes dumerilii | reverse complement strand
AAGAGATATATATATATATATATATATATATATATATATGTATATATATATATATATATCTAATATACAGTATATCAAAACTAAGAAAGGTCAATTACAAGTTATTTAAGATTATTTGTCCAAAAAGGAATAAATATATCTTATTTACAACTATATACATGTATTATTATAAGCTATTAAAAAGATCCTGCTAAATATTGTGGGAATGCAATAATTTTTAATGAGTAGATTTTGATTCATAGCATGGTATTTTAGTGTAAGTAGTTCAAAAGAGTCTTTTTGTGAATTTGATTGAATGTTTGAGTTTTTTACATTTGATTTTGGGGAATATGTAATCTAGAGTCAAAGAAACCTACCACAACCATTCAAATTCTAAAATGTTTAGAATGTGTTTGGTAAATGAAAGCCATCATTTTATTGGTTGACATAGGCAACATTTCCACTTTTCCTCTATAGAAATTCCATTAAACATACCTCTATGTCATCAGAAACTTCCTTCCCTGCCATAGACAGGTTATTTCTACAACCCTTATACTAATTTTTACCCTAATACCCCTTTCACATCACCACGAAATACCCAGGATTTTCGCCAAAAACCCGGGTCTCTGCAAAATCCTGGGTATTTCGTGGTGATATGAAAGGTGGATCCGTGTCAGAGGACCCGGGACTTCAACCCAGGTGAAAAGCAGGGTTATTCCCGGGTCCAACATGGGTAGGGGTACAGTGTGAAAGGTGCTACCCGGATTTTTCAACCCGGGTAGCACCTAACACACTTGATTGGCGTAATTTTTTTACTATTGCCCAGGCAACAAGTGTTGCCAGGGCAACGGTAAACAAATACGCGGTGCGATGACGTCAGGGCAGACCCGGGACTCTGAAATTCCCGGGTCTGCCCTGCAGTGTGAAACGGGGTCTGTGACACTGGTTTCCTCTGCCGGGTTGGTAATCTGAAAGGGTTATCACTCTCCCCTTCCATTACCAACTCTAATCCTCCCTTCTCCACAGCCTAACCCTAATACCCTAATTCTCCCCTTCTCCCAGCCAACCCCTCCCTGCAGCCTAACCCCAAAACTACCCAACTAAAATACATCCCCTCCCCTGCACTAACCTGTCCAGTTGTTCAGGAAGTGCTCGAGAAGTGTCGGGTCCGAAGGTGGGATTTTCAGAAGGGGCAGTATTCTAATATACATACATCTGACAATTAACTGTCGGCTGTGTGTAAATCTAAAATAGGTGTTCACAGTGATGAAAGAAACCCCTTATTCTTCATGTATTTGACATATGCTTCCTGTTTCTATCTACTCTACAATCTAAATCTTCCATTGTAGCTTCCCTGTGCCCCATTGCCTCTTCTCTTTTATACTATTTATTATCTTCACTCCTGGACCATATAAAATAAATTCAAATCACATATAACTTCAGCAATGCATGCACTTGGACACAAAGAGGAGAAAGGGACTGCAAAATGATGCACATTCTGGCACAGTAAATTGATGCACAGCAGAGTGGACAAATAAGCAGGCAGATATAGTGAAATCTCATTTGTCCATGTCAAGTTTTCTATTCATAAGATCCACACGCTTTAAATAAACATTCAAAATCTCTCTGCAGAAGAATACAACTAATCGAAATGTGGAGGGGAAGATATATGTTTAACCCTCCCTGCACTCAACACTGTACACTTGAAGGAGCAATTAACCTTTGCCCCTAAGACAACCACCAATGCAGTAAATTTTGACTAGTGAAAACTCCAACACAGACCTGTCAGAGGACGCAGCAGAGATCTTATATGCTGTCAGGTCACTTATTTTCTCAACGGAGACTAGAAGACTAGGGAGAAAGAAACCTTTCATAGCTATCAAAGCCTTTCTGTCCTCACTGCTCCAGCTCTTCTTACTTTCACTTTCCTCTTCCGGCTGCTCTTCCAGGATGTAGCGCGGAGACTGTCTGGGAAATAACTGACTAACAGTTCAATGGGGGGTGGGGGCCTGCTCTGCTGTTTCCGTTTTTTATTTATTTATTTATTGTTTATTGTTCACTGTATTCATTTAAAAAAGGAGTCCTGGGCAGCCAAAATCTCTCCCCTGTATGTGCCACTGACAGAGGTTTCAAAACGGAGCCTCTGGAACTTTGTAATACAAGTCACTCTTCACAAAAAGACAGTGAGGACAGTGAACTGCCGCTGGGCCCCTCTGACCCACGAGGCCCGTCACAAGTGTCCCCCTAGTACCCCCCTGTCGCCGGGCCTGTTTATAAATACATTATAAAAATTAAAACCTGTAAAAAAAAAATAAACAAAAAAGCAAAACTTGCCTGTCCGGGAGACTCATCCAACTCTGAAGATTTCAGACTTCATTCATACGAAGTATGAATTAAGTGTCCTGGGATGTGCACCAAGATCATCATGGGACCTCGCTGGAGGGGTGAGCATTAGTAAATTTTATGAATGAAGCTGCCAGGCTCGCTGCGAGCTGAAGCGAGCCTGGAAAGCTTTGTTCATTAAAAAACGAAATCATACTTAAATAGAGGCAATAGTCATAAGATATATAGACATAAATATGTAGAAATGTATGTCTATCCATCTAAATATAAATAGATAGATGAAATAGAGGCATAGATGAAATGGAGGCATATAAGTTACAATTTTGTTTCCTCCTCCAGATGCCTGAAGAAAGGAAGGAAGGATAAAAAAATAATAAGGGGAAGTGAGAAGCAGCAAAGAGGTGAGTGAACTTATTTTTATCTATCTATACAGATATGTTTGTTGTGTATATATAATATAATATTTTCCTCTCTGTTCTGCTAACCAGCACTGACTGATCTCTTTACTGATCACCACATCTCACGCCCGTATCCAGGACTTCTCCCGTGCTGCACCTCTGCACTGGAATGACCTTCCTTCTTCAGTTTGACTCTCCCCCACATTGCAGGTCTTCAAGCGTTCACTCAAAACGCACCTGTTCAGGCTAGCCTACCCCTCCTCCACTTAACATCCTCACTGCATCCTTCATCTATCCCTTCTCTTCCCTCCCACTCTCCTCTGCTCACACCAGCAGTACACTTCCTTCCCTCTCCTTATGTCTTCTAAAAGTTCTTCCCTCCCACATAGTGTGTTAGTTCACGTGAGCAGGGACCCTGGGACCCCTGCATGGCTAAACTCTTACGTACAATGCTGCATTATGCACCTGCCCCATTTTACATAGGGTGGGTGCATAACATTTAAGGTAGAAGTTAGAATGTTAGAAAGTCACACACATTGACTACAGGTTTATAATTAATTCAGGATCTGGTCCTATGGTTCCAGTATTTACCCCATCTGCTTAATAAATATTAATAAAACTGCAAACATAGGACCAGATCCTGAATTAATTATGATCCTATAGTCAGTGCGTGTGACGGTAATACACTGTGTATGACTGAGGCTAAAAGTGCAAAGTTCTCCATAGGCACACCATTGAACTGAACAGAGTTGAAGAGATCCCCCCTCCCCATCCTACAGGATTGTTCTCAGTCCTATGACAATTACAAGATGTGTCCTTTCCATTTTTAAATGGTACATAAATGAAATATGGGAAACATGGGAATGCACCAATACACTCTTGCTTACACAAATATAAAAGATGGGACATATACATATTTGCTAATGAACACTAACTGCCATTTTATTGTATAATTAAAGCAAAAAAGACACATTTAAAACCACTCACACATCTCACCAAAACACAGATGCATATTAAACAGTTTCTATATTTGCAATAATTAGCTATCTTCTGGGCAGCGATGAATATTCATGAAAATAAGGAGTCTGAACAGGCCAATGTACTGTATTCATAAATATTATTTAGTGACATCATCAAGTGCCCTGTTTTCAGTACATTGCTTTTGATTAATTACATGAGCTTCTATTCAACTAATTTCCAGGCCAACAGATAATTAATTACTGCTTAATGTATTTATAGCAGAGAGTAAAAAGTACCATTTTATAACTGATTTTATTAATATTGGTGTAGTATTACTATCTGTTCATTGTAATTTTCTTTTTAAAAACTGCAGGTACAGTTGCACTGTAAATCATACTTTGTATGAACTGATATTGTAAGACTGTTGGTTTATTTGTTTTTCAATATAAATTCATTTGAAATATATTATTTATGTCCGTTTAATAATTGCCTAAGCAGTGTACACGTTCATTATCTGAATTGCTAAATGTTCTTAAACTGTAACAAATTGTTTAACAAGTACTTATAAAAATGGCCTTATACTGAGAGAAAATCTATTACTTTACTTTTTACTTTGCTTAGGTTTTCCCACTCCTCTTCCTTCTCTTTATTCCTCTTGGTTAGAACACTACATCTCACACCCATCCCATTCCTTTCCCTTTGACCTGCTCTAGCCTCCACTGCAGGAAGCATCCAGACTTCCTCACGTCTTGATCCATTCCTCAACTTCATCATTAACTTAATTGCCAACTAATTTTCTTCTCTTTGTCTCACTTCCCTGATCTTCACTGACTCCACCTATTGTCTGTTACAATCTCCTTGCCCTCCCCCATAGGTCTGAGCTATTCTACTCTATCCACATCATGACTTGTAGCTCCACTATCCCTGCCCTTGCCTCCACCCAAGGGCATAACTATAGGGGGTGCAATGGCTTCAGTTGCTATGGGGCCCAGTGGCTTAGGGGGCCCGATAGCAACTGCCATCACTCACTGCACCCCAGTGGTGTAACTAGCATCAGCACAGGTCCATGGAGGCCCAGCTGTAGGGGTTCCATCAGTGTCATCAGACACCCCCCATATTCACTCTGCATCGGCCACGCACAGTATAATCTTCCCTGAAGCTTCCTCTGCAGGACAGGTCCCGACTCAGAGGCAGGCTGGACTGGGGGGAGGGCAGGATGGCTTGTGACCACCACAGGGCTTCCTCTCTCCCACCGTGGCTGACCGAGCAGAATGGAGATTTAGGTCCTTACCAGGTCCACAGCCTCTCTGGGCCTCTTAAACAGCGGAACCAGGGGGCTGTGCACTTTAAGCACTGCCTTGGTTCCTAGGCAATTGTACGCTGGGCGTGATGACATCAGGCCCAGCACAAGAAGAGCGGACAGCAAGAAAGAAGAAAAAGAAGAGGAGCGGAGGAAAGACATGGAGGAACTGAGGAAGGAAGACTAAAGACAAGAGAGGAAGTAATCAAAGGTAAGAAATAAGATAAAGGGCAGTGTGAGTGATGGTATGGTGGGCAATGTGAGTGATGGTATGGTGGGCACTGTGTGTGAGTGATAGTATGGTGGGCACTGTGTGAGTGATGGTATGGTGGGCACTGTGTGTGTGTGATGGTATGGTGGGCACTGTGTGTGAGTGATGGAATGGTGGGCACTGTGCTTGAGTGATGGAATGGTGGGCACTCTGTGTTAGTGATGGAATGGTGGGCACTGTGTGTTAGTAATGGAATGGTAGGCACTGTGTGTGAGTGATGGTATGGTGGGCACTATGCGTGACTGATGGAATGGTGGGCACTGTATGTTAGTGATGGAATGGTGGGCACAATGTGTGAGTGATGGTATGGTGGGCACACTGCGTGTGTGAATGATGGTATGGTGGGCACTGTGTGTTAGTGATGGTATGGTGGGCACTGTGCATGAGTGATGGTATGGTGGGCACTGTGTGTGAGTGATGAAATGGTGGGCATTATGCGTGACTGATGGAATGGTGGGCACTGTATGTTAGTGATGGAATGGTGGGCACTGTGTGTTAGTGATGGTATGGAGGGCACTGTGCATGAGTGATGGAATGGTGGGCACTGTGCATTAGTGATGGAATGGTGGGCACTGTGTGTTAGTGATGGTATGGTGGGCACTGTGTGTGGGACTGAAATATTGCTATTGCTATTATGTACCATTATTGCCATTTATTATATGAAAGCTGCCACTTGTTTTTATATTGCTTGACTTTCACGTTTTTTAGGGGGGTTTTGCACGTCTTTGCACTTTAGAAGATATCTTCTTGTTGGACCATAAACTGCAATGTTGATGACAATTTCTAAAAACAAAAACATGTAAAAACCAGTAAAAGCCATCTTTTGCATATTTACTATCGTGGTTGTATTATTTGAGTGCTGACATGGTACAGTGGCCACCAGTCTGTATGTATGTATATATATATATATATATATATATATATATATATATACATGAAATATCACCCAGTGCAGCACAGTATATAATGTTATTCACTGTTATATATTGTGTGTCACTGTGTGTGATATTTCATGTATGTGTCCCTGATAATTGTCTCTGAAACGTCAGAATAAATCTGTATGTTGTTTGCATTTCTGAAGTCTGAGTGCCGATTGCTCTGCACACCACAGCACGTATTGGATTCTGCATATAGAGAGCCATTTCTCCTTGCTGTGTCACATAGATAGCATTAAAGCCCATAATAACGAAAATATCAAAAGACCTTCACTATGGGCCGGATCAGACCTGATAACATCAGCAAGGTGCCTGAGAGTCCTGACTTGACTGGAGGGCACATACGCCCTCCTGGTGTTACGCTAGGGTTACGATAGGGCTGTGCTTCCCTCCGCCGGCTAAAGGGTAATTGTATGGACCGCAAGAGAGAGGGGAGTGACAGGCAGCGTGCACTCCTCTCCCTCTCTCGGACATACAGACCCCCGCACATATGGAAAACGTGCAGGGGTCTGGATTCTGTCCTATGAGGGCTAAAAACTAATGGGCTGGATCCAGACTTCCATCCGACATACACACACAAAGATGATAAGTGCAGATTTACGCACAGCTCTCAGATTGTACGGAACTCAGTTCCATAAGATAGTAGATTCATCCGACAGGGCAGGACTTTCCCTCCGCCTGCTGAAACTTCACAAGGTGGGCGGGGGAGAAGATTTAAATTGTACATTAGGGGTGGGATTTAGGGGGTAAGTGCGGATGAGCGGTCGCACGGTATTTTTTTCATTCTAAACTTTCTTTCTTTTCTATTATTTTTTTTATTTACATTTTTTAATATTATATTAATTTATTAATTTAATAAATATAACACAAGTGATCTCTGTTGCTATACAAAATATCTTTCATACTATAAATAAAACACTCCAATATAAATGATTATCAAATATAATTACAAAATACCATAATAAGCCATAGTGTTATGTATTTAGTACACTGGGCTGGATCTAGATCTCCATCCAACACCCGACTGCTGGAAGCTGCCTTCGGAAGGTGGGTGTTTTTTAAGTACTGCTCTTACGCTTATCAGATGTTATTTATTTATTGTATTGATTTATTTATAATTTACTTGGTTTAATTTAAAACCAATAAAAATAATTATGTGCATGCAAATATATATATCCATAGACAAAAAACCTTGCGGTTTAACATGTCTGATGAAGGTTTCTTGCATTGACACAAAACATAGAAACCTTTAAAACTATACCGTTCAAAAGCCAAAAAAGCAAAGAAATTACGATATTAAGGCTGGAGTCTTAATGGACGTGTTCCTTAAGCAATACAGACATGGTATACCTCACATCCTGTGAATTACCAGCTCTAACATTTTTAGCAATGTCACTCTATGATAGTTCTGAATCTGCAGCTTACCATAGGATGTGATGGTATACCATGTCTGTATTGCTTACCAATGTAATGCGGCTTTCTGAAAATGGAAGTAGAAAAAATCAGCCACATTTTCCACTTTAACCAATTTTTTCTTTTTTAATTATTTCACTATAAATTTTGGCATGCAGCACCAGGAGACAATCTTTCATCTCAATACATAAAATACTTTCTGAGCTACAGACCCTCAACTTAGGGTTAGGTTGTGGGTGGAGAGAGAATTAGGGTTAGGGTTGGTGGGTGGGTGACTTAGGGTTAGGCTGTGGGGGGAGACTTAGGGTCACTCCTATTGTATTTATACTCTGACTGACTTCCCATCACCATATCTTACTGCCTAGGTGCCCTCCACATCTATTACCTTGACGTCTCTGTTAGACATCCTTTCTCATCCCCCACATCATAACTTATAGCTCCCATATCCTGAACCCTGCACCCTTTATCACTCCCTCCCACTCACCCTGTCACATTCCTTTCTTAACACACCGTCCCTGCCCCCACCCCAATCCTCTCCCCCCTCTCCACCCATCCAACCCTACCAACCTCATCCACATTTTCACTCTCCCCACCCTTCTCTTCTCCTACGCTCTCTAGAACACAAGATCTATCCGTAACAAGCTCCCAGCCATACATGATCTGTTCAACTCTAAGTCCTCTCCTAGTTCAGCCCCCACCCCAATCCTCTCCCCCCTCTCCACCCATCCAACCCTACCAACCTCATCCACATTTTCACTCTCCCCACCCTCCCCTTCTCCTACGCTCTCTAGAACACAAGATCTATCCGTAACAAGCTCCCAGCCATACATGATCTGTTCAACTCTAAGTCCTGCAACCTCCTAGTTCTCACCGAAACATGGCCACCTCTCCCGCTGCTCTGGCTATGGAGGTCTCTCCTTTTCCCATTCTCCCAGAGCCGGCGACTGTCATGGTGGCTGCATCGGCCTGCTCATGTCTCTCTCCTGCACTTTCAACACTATCCCCCTGAGCCCTCCCTCATCTTTTCTTCCTTCGAGGTTCACTCCATCTGCCTTTTCCGTCCCCAAGCACTCCTTATTGTTGTCATTTACCGGCTCCCAGGTCCTTGCTCACAGTTCTTAAAGAACTTTGTTGCCAAGGTCAAGGGAATGGCCCTGTGTGTGAGTAGGGGAGGTGGTCCATTGAGTCAGGTTAAAGTATGAGAAAAGCTTAGAGGTGCTGCGGTGGGAGGCATTATCAACTGGAAGAGAGGAGAGATAGTGGGTGAGCCAGGCAACAAAGTTCTTTAAGAACTGTGAGCAAGGACCTCATCTCCTTCTCCCTCTCCTTTTCCGCCTCCCCTCCCCCTAAACCCTAACGCATCCTTACCAGATAGAACATCAGCATGTTTGACATCCCCGCTTTTTCCTCCTCCCTTGACCACCTCCTCTCCCCCCTTACCTCTCTCTCCTGCCCCAACCAAGCCACCTCCCTCTAAAAAACCACCCTCTCCTCTGCCTGTCCCCCTTCCTCCATCTCCCTTTGCCACTCTAACCCCCAGCATGTGACTCTCAGGTCACATGCTTTCTCAATGCTCTCACACCGCCGAGCGCCTCTGGTGCAAATTTCGGTCCCTGGCTGACTTCCTCTACTTTAAATTCATCCTTTCCTCTTACTGCTCCACCCTTGCCCAAACCAAGTAAATTTTCTTTAAATTTCTCATCCTCTCCCAAGCATCCAACCCCGTCGCCTCCCTGCCTTCCATCCCACCCTCTATCTCTGCTTACAATTTTGCCTCCTACTTTTCAGCCATAATTATCTCTATCAGAAATGACATTTCCTTCACCCTGCTTCCTCCATTCCTCCTCTACTCTCCACTCCCCTTCAACCAAAACATCATGCCCTGCCCTGTTGACCCCATTCCTATACAAATTCTCTATCACCTCGCTCCCACTGCCTGCTCCCATCTAGCCCCCCTTTTCAACCTTTCCCTCTCATCTGGTATTGCTCCTTCCTCTTTCAAGCATGCCCTTGTTTGTCCTATTTCTAAAAAAAACCCTAATCTGGACCCTACATCCTCCTCCAGCTACCAACCTATATCCCTTCTCCCCTTTGCCTCTAAACTCCTTTAGCGCTTAGTCTACCAACATTTCATCATCTACCTCACCGACAAATGTATCTACTCCAATCTGGTTTCCAGCCCCTCCATTATACTGAGACTTCAGTTACCAAAGCAACCAATGATCTGTTATCTGTAAAATTCAAGGGCCACTACTTTATCCTCATCCTTCTTGATCTGTTGGCTGCTTTTGACACCATTGACCATCCTCTTCTGCTTCAAACCTTCCGCTCTCTTGGTCTCACTGACACTTCTCTCTCCTGGTTTTTCTCCTATCTCTCTGACTGCGCCTTCTCTGTTTCCACCCCTAGCTCATCCTATCACCCTCTCCACTCCCTGTTGGTGTTCCCCAGGCCTCTGTCATTGTCCTGCTCCTCTTCTCCCTCTACATCTTCTCGCTGGGTGACCTCATCAGCACCTTTGGTTTCAACTACCACCTCTGCGCTGATGACACCCATTTTTACCTTTCCCCCCTGACATCAACCCCTCTCTTCTGTCTAAGATTTCTGAGTGCCATGCATCCCTATCCACATGGATGGCTTCCTTAAGCTGAAAATGGACAAAATGGAAATCATATTTTTTCCTTCCCTTCCCCCTCCATCACCATAACCATTGGTGATACCTTTGTCCCCTCCTCCCCTCAAATTCGCTGCCTAGGTGTCATCCTTGACTTCTCAGTTTCCTTTATGCCTCTCATCTGTGCTCTTTCTCATTCTTGCCATTTTCACCTACACAACATTGCACGCATCCGTCCCTTCCTCACCAATGAAGCTACCAAAACCCTCATCCACTCTCTTGTCATATCAGGCCTCGACTACTGTAACCTTTTCCTCATTTTTCTCCCACTCACCTGTCTTGTTCCCCCTTCAATCTATGCTCAATGCTGTTTCCAGGCTCATCTTCCTCTCACACCGCTCTACCTCGGTCTCTCCTTTATGTCAAACTGGCTTCCTGTCCACTTCAGACTTCTCTTTTAATTCCTTACCCTCACCTTTAAGGCCATCTTCTCATCCACTGCTCCCTGCCTATCTTCCCTCATCTCCATGCACATCCCTCCACACTCCTTCTCCATTCTGCTAACCATCGTTGTCTGACCTCCCCACTGATCACTACATCTCATGCCTATGTCCAGTACATCTACCATGCTGCACCTCTGCACTGGAATGACCCCCTTTTTCAGTCAGACTCTCTCCCACATTGCAGGTCTTCAAGCGCTCACTCAAAGCACACCTGTTCAGGCTTGCCTACCCCTCCTCCACTTAACATCCTCACTGCATCCTACATCTGTCACTTCTTCTTACTTCAAACTCTCTTCCGCTCACACCAACAGCCCAATTTCTTACCCCACCTTATGTCTTCTGTAAGTTCATCCCTCCCATTTAGTGTGTTAGCTCACATAAGCAGGGCCCTACATCCTAGGGTTGCTCTCTCCTCCACCACTCCCCTCTCACTTTGTACCCTCTTGTCCCCCTCAGCTACCCTTTTACCCTGTTCCAACCTGGTGGCTCCCTCTTAACCTCTCACTGCATTCTGTCCCCTCCTCTCTGATCTGCCAAACTTGACACCTCACATTTTGCCTTGTTTTCTGCGCTTGATTCACTTAATTATATTTTTGTGAAATTTTGAAATTTATATTGTATTTTATTATGTATTATGCTGTCCATCCCTGCCCTGTATGTCTGTACTGTATATTGTTGTTGTATTTTGTACGGTGCGGTGGACACCTTGTGGCGCCTTATAAATAAATGATAATAATAATAATAATAATAATAATAATAATAAAAGATAATCTGGAAAATCAACAGACCATTCTGAACACTTATTTTTTAGTGCGTGGACATGACAAATGATCTTGATTGATTTTGATCTTTTTATTTTTTATTTATTTTTGTCTCTTTGGGGGAGGTGGTTGTTACATTGACACTGTACTTAGATCATAGATCATGTGCAGTGGAAAAATATTGAGAAAGTGAGACTGAAGGACTGGTTGGAGGTGAGCACAGCTGTTAGTTTGCGTGCCAGAGACTAGCTGAGCTGGCAGCTGTGGTGGGGGGGAGCATGTGCCCACAAGGTAGGGTGGAGCAGCAAGTCTGGTTGAGTGACAGGGCGTGTGTGTCTCTGTAGAGATGCTGGAGACACACTTCACATCCTCCTAGTCACAGCACTTTACTGTCAATAGAGCATAAAAAGTCAAAGCCTCATGTCTCTGCTTCATTGAACAACAGTGAGACTATAGAAGGCAGCAGAGCAGAAATAGAGAGGGGCAGACTCACACAGACTGGGTGTAAAAATAAGCACCAGGAGATCAGAATCTGCTAAGAGACAGTATGCAGGATGGAGAGAATTGGACTAAAGAGTGAAAAATAAAACTGGAAGGTAGGTGCTTGAATAGATGTCAGTAAATAAAGATAGATAGATAGATAGATAGATAGATAGATAGATAGATAGATAGATAGATAGATAGACAAGAGAGAGACAGTGAAAAAACCAGAATAATTTACACTAGAAGCTATAGATATATGTGCAAGGTATTAAAAGAAATGAAATAAAAGAAATTGGAAATCAGAGACACACCCTGAGATTTCAAACACATTTGGTGCAATTTTATCATCACTGTTAATACCCTAATTGCTCAGCTCAGCGGAAATGTTAATGATTACAGCAAAGCTCTCGCCATTAGTGAAGAATAAATGAAAGACACAGAGGATTGCTTTTTTTCAGGAATACAAATGAACTCATGAAAGCAGTTTGAAGTGCTGGATTAAACGAGAAGGTATTAACTATCTTGTCTTCTAAAACTTCTTCTGGCTACTAACATCATTTCCAGCTTGTACCCAAGAGCCAAGAATGGAAATACAAAATTGCCACAGGTTTTTCTGTGATTTTTTTTTCTAAAAGAAGACCTCTGACATATGCATGACATTTATTATTATAAGACATTGTTCCTTTCTTGGCTATACAGGAATCCATAACTACTAAAAGACAATTTGTATTCCAGGAATTTTCTGCAGGAGCTGTATTTCAGTAAGGAAAAAGATGTTTCACTATATAACCACAAAGAGGCAGTATAACCCCAGGGATTGACGTTACAAGGCATTTAAACTTGTATGCCCTTTGGGGAAGTTTTGACAATTTTGAAATGTTACCTGCGGTTTTGTGTGTAAACCTTAGTGTTACTGTTTGTACATATAGAAAAAAGCTGAAAGGACCAAAACAACAAATTAATGGAATTGCTAATAAATACCAAAACAGCGTGGCAGAGAGAGCATAAGCAGAGGATGCTGTAAGGGCAATACCATACCATACTCTTTCCATAAAACCACAGCTGAGTTAGCTTTTACATGCATGGTGTTTGATGAAACCCGCATTATTGGAGAGATTTTATGATTGAATATCTTTGTAAAAAAAAAGGCATTACAGGGGATTACAGACTTTGACTTGTTGTTTCACAGTTGCCTATTGTGGTTTCCGACACGCACTAATTATTTGTTTACCTCCATTGCTTTAGGTGAAAATGCATAGAAAATAATATTTAATGATAACATACTAACATTTCTATGGAAAATGTTTCAGTTAGTAGACATACATGGAATAATGACCGTATTTAAAAAATAAAGAAATAAAGAAATGGTCTATATGCTGTAAAAAAATTGCCACTGTAGGAATTAATATGGTTTACTGATCCCTATTTTTCTCAAATACTGGTATACAATTGACAAAAGTACACAGAGTTTGATAAAAATATTTATAAATATGTATGTATTAATTATTATTATTATTATAAATTATTATTATTATTGTTGCTGTTGTTGTTATTATTATTATTATTAATAATAATAATAATAATAATAGTAGTAATAAAAACCTGCAGCACTATAGTTAACATGATGTGACTGTATAAATCACTTATTCTGAATCTCTTTGTTGCTTGTTGTTTCCGTTTTGTTGCACTCGTGGCTGTGTTGATTAGCAAGTAGGCAGAGGCTATTTTATTCTTACTGAGTCATACTAGCTCTGACAGAGTAGGGATAAATAAAACATAGAGCAGCACGATTAACCAAGTCTACTGCAATTATTGGAAGGATCTATCCATCAGTACATCAGCTTGGAATGATGGAGATTATAGCTTCAGATCTTGAGAATGTATGTGATATGGAGTTTCCAGGTATGTTCAATTACTTTTATTATGAATTACATTCCACTAGGGCAATAAGTGTAAATCCTCCAGTTTTGTGTTCAGAAATAATAATCCTAAAATTGCTGAAATGAATGTTGATGTAGCATGCAATACCTGGAAGAATTTGGTTTATAAACCTGTTTGTGAATAAATGACACAGCACCTAAAGATTACATGCTGAATCACCGATTGACTGTCAGCGTGGTTGGTATGCAATTATTTCTTAATTAGAAATTACAGTACTATTTTCTGCATTAAGCAATCAGTCAATCAATCAATCAATCAATCAATCAGATATGGTTTAATTTATTATGATTGCATTTATGCATTTTTTTTGTCTTTTGCTAATTGGGTATTATTTTAAGATCATGTAACCAATTATTTTATATAAGCATTTGTTTTGTGGTTATTATATCATTATATGAGAGGAATTCTTGCTTCCATATCTCCTATATCTATATCTATGTGTTATTTATTTACTAAGTTGAATCTTTTAATCTAATTTAATTTTATTTACATTTAGGGCCCTTGGGCCGGATCCGACAGGGGACATACGTAATGACATGTCATTTACATAAGTCCCCTGTCTCAGAACATCTGCACATGTATACACCAGATGTTCCAACAGCGTAAGTACTAACACACGTAACAAGTTACGCACGTTAGTGCTTACGGTGAAGGGGCAGTTAGAATGGTTGTATCCATAGTAATCCATGAAAATGAGGGTGTATGGCTGCAGACCTAGTTGTAAAAGTTAAGGTAGGAATCTGGACACGTAAGTGTTCAGATTTCCTACTGATAGCGGGTTGTGCAGGGGGCACGCACTCACCGCTACGGCTGCATAACTACAGCTATACCTGTCCCCTTATTCCTAATATGAAGCGCATGGGGGAAGTCCAATAAAATTACCGCTCGTATAAAATCAGCTCTACTTGATATAAAACAAAACTACCTTATTATGATGTTTGCGAACATTAAATGGCAAAATGTTAATATCTCATATGCATTCAGGCATTCACGTTGAAAGGGAATTAAAAAAAAATTCTTACCCCTTCAGAATAACATTTGTAGAGATAACCAGAAAATGTACACAATCTTTCTATCCAATGTTTTGCCAGGAACAACCTTTTCCCTTTGTAGTATATCCAAGTGAATGTATGTATCCTGCATGGTATAGACTGGATAAAGATTAAGCAAAATAGATGCATCCCAGCTGGAAAAAGCTCAGATTTTGCAAGTGCACATTCGCATGGGCCACACTTCCAATATGATTTTGGATCCTCTGGATCCAGTTTTCTGCACTGGAAGTGTTTCCACGATGTAACAGGATACAGAACTCTCTAGTTCTACTGGGAGAGGGATGTATGGTAACAGCACAGTAAGGGCGTGTAAATTGCCCCCTGCACTCTCCAGACTTCTGATATGCACCCATTTCATATGAAAATGCATCAATACTCTTATGGTATGGAAGGTTGGATCCAGTGAGGATGTACCAGTGAATTCCCAATGGCACTGGGGTTGGTCTGCAAATGCCTGCAACCTATGCATTTTCCTTTTGTGGTATATCCAAGTGAAGGCACACATTTCCTGTACAGTATGTATTTTCCTTTTGTAATATATCCAATTGAAGGCATGCATTTCTTGGACAGTATGTATCCTGGAAAATATGAATTTTTCCTTTAATGCATTTGTTTACCAAATTTTTATGCATTTCCATCACTTTTCTGTACTATCCAATCATAATGCATGGAAACCCATCAAAACTTAAAAAGAATGACATCTTCAAACAGAGGAACTGAGTTTTGATTGCAATTGAGCATGCGTTCTTACAATGTATAGAACAGACGTGCCCTTATATTACATACTAATGCATATGTTTTACTGTCATGCTAAAGTTAGTGCAGGCCCCAGATATGGGATGTGTGTCACTCAGAGGAAAGTGGTTACCTTTGGGAAATGTACAAATCATGCACAAGGGCCCCCTCACTTCTTAGAAAGCCCCTGTTTATACTATTAATTACATTTATAATACAATAGATAAAATAAAATTTGTATTATATAAAAGATGTGCCATGTACAAGAACAAGATGCAAAATAAATATAAATATGAATTAAAAGCAAACATTATTATTAAAAGTGTCCAATGGGTTGAAATGGATTAAAACAAGAAAAAGGTAGAATTAATATAGTCAATATAAATAATAAGTAATATCCCAATGCTGGATTTGGTTAAATTGGTCCATATAGTGTTAGAACAGTGGAAAGTGTAGAAAATATAAATGGGGATTTCACCTGTAATTCCCTAAAGACCGCTGTTATTAGTGCTAATTTGGTACAATATCCTCTTCATGCTTGTCCGTCTCTGGTGATTTGGTGGTCACTCTATTTATGGAGTCCTAGCAGTGCTATGAAGCAGAACTAAGCTTCCGATTTAGCACCTTTGAAGTAGTATTAGTGTCCATTTGCGTTTCACCCCTGAAAGGGGGATTCTTCAGGGACCTCCTTAGAGAGTTTCAGGAGAGATATAATACTGTCATAGGATGTCAATTGACATTGCAGTTATTGGGCCAGATTTACTAAGCTGCGGGTTTCGAAAAGTGTAGATGTTGCCTAAAGCAACCAATCAGATTCTAGCTCTCACTTTCCAATTACATACTAGAGAATGTTAGCTAGAATCTGATTAATTGCAATGGGCAACATCTCCACTTTTCCAAACCCACAGCTTAGTAAATCTGGCCCATTAACTCAAAATTAGAACTACTGGGTTTTAGTATCCTGAGTTAGTGACAATGGGCCTGATCCTGAACAACGATGTAGCGCTGAGCGTCCTAACGCTCAGCGTTACATCGCTGACTCCCCCCTGGCACTCCCCCTGTGCGGGCGTATGGCCCCTTCCTTACGCCGGGTGAAGGCTACCCTAGCTTCGCCCGGCGTAAGGAAGCGGCCCATACGCTCACACAGGAGCGTATGGCCGCCTAGCCCGCCCCCCTAGCCTAATTTACTTACCTCCAGTGGGGATCGGGGTCATTGGGCCTGATCCAGACCTACACCGATGCGCTGTCCTTCCTAAAGCACAGCGTATCGGCGTTTACTTCCCCTGACCCTCCCCCTGCGGGCGATATGGCCCCTTCCTTACGCCGGCTGAAGGCTACACAGGAGCGTATGGCCGCCTAGCCCGCCCTCCTACCCTCATTTAACTACCTCCCCACGTCCACCTACACTAACCTGAACGTAGGGACGCTGGAGGACGTCCCCTCCAGCGTCCCTACGGCACTGCTACGGACGCCTGATCCACGATTGGGCGTTGCTGTAGCGATGCCGGGCGCATGCGCAGATCGGCTGAAAAGCTGATCTTACGCTTACGCCCACCCTCCTAGCGATGGCGGGCGTTGTTCTGGATCAGGCCCAATGGGCCTGATCCAGACCTACACTCGCATGCGAGCTAATGCTGATCATAAGCGTAAAACCGGCAGTAAAAACGCACTGCGCATGCGCATAGTGACAACTTCCGGTCGTACCGTTTGCGTTTTTTCCGACAACAGGGCGTGTTTATAGTACGAAGTTAGTAGGGGTGCTGGAGTTAAGGAATGTAGGCAGGGGGAGCCATTTAAATTGTACAGTATGGGCGTGCTAAGCGTCGTTTATACGCAATGAATGTATGGACGGCCACGGGAATGAACAGAAAAGTTAGGGTAGGGTTTGCCGAGCGTATGGATGCTAAACTAGGCACGAGCAAGGGGAGTACCTATTACCGTGCATCGGTGGTATATTCGGCGATAATACGCCACGCACACCAGCGTAGGTCTGGATCAGGCCCAATGAAGATTTATTTCAGATAGGAGAGGCCCAATGAAGATTAATTTCAGATAGGAAGAGAGTGGGGTGTGTAAGTGATAGGCATGGTTTCAGATCAAGTATAGTAAGTGCCAGATGATAATAGACACTAAGAACACCACAGAAGTATTGGACAATACACGCTGAGGACCATATTCATACTTAGGAAGCATATGCTTCTTAAGTAGGTCAAAATGACCTATTTATGCAATATACATACCAGTTAGGAAGAAGGAGGCGTGCTAATGCCGCCTCGGGGTGTGCTTAGGTAGAAGTGGGAGGGCAAAGGGATTTAGATTAGCTGGGGAGGGCGGGGGAGGTGGGAGAGCCATTCTCCGTGCGTAGTTTCCTTCTTATGAAGGAAACTACGTATGGAAAGATAAGGTAGGCCTATGGCACTCTTAAGTGCTATAAGTTACCTAAAAACGGAGGGCGGGTTAGGGGCTGGACGAGTGAGTTAGGTGCGGTTCTGTCTGCACCTAACTCACTCTTAAGTGTAAATACTGTCCTAAGAGTGCAAGATGATATTAGACACTGGGAATATCACAGAGGTATAGAACAGTGCACACCGAGAGAGTCAGATGTAAATATATAAGTATTCACACTCCATTCATAATCCATTCATCCTATATTCAAATCCCCTCCCTCCAGTTCTCACCTTATATACTTTACACTTGCTTGATCTTCTACCCCGCTGCCGCCTCTGCCGACAACTTAAAAAAACATAAACAAATAAACAAGGCCAAAACACAACCCACGGCAGGTGAAAAGAGCTGCAGCATGCAAAAAATCCACGACATGCCCAGTTCTGCTTGTTATAAGTGGAATTGACAACTATGATTGAAAGTCATACAGAGTTATCCATAATTAACAAAATAAATGATGGTCACTGTCTGCATCACATCATTTACCAGAAAGGAGCCAGCTAGCAGAGAATCAGTAAAGAGGACTGAGAAGGTTTTTTTTTTACAGCAGTCTATAAAGTATTTTTTGGTACATGACGGTAGATGCTACATATTGCAAAATGTGCCTGCCAAGTCATAGGATAAAAGTGCTCAGTGATCATTGGATGTAGTGTTGTTGATTTCTTGTAAATTAATAATAGTGTTTAAATTGAAATCAGTAAAATACAGCAACAGTGAGTGTTTTGTGGAAAAAAACTCAGTCTAATTGTTGTGTGCAATAAAGGCTTTAGGGGTGAAGACTAGCAGGTTCATGAGCCCAGGTGTAAAAGGTCAGCTTGGCCCCCCCCACCTACAACAAAAATAAAGTTTCAATCTGTTCACTCCATAACGTACATAATGGTAATAATAGGACTTACACTTAAACACAGCAGAGTAGTTTATTTAAATAAAATACTAAAAGAATAAAATAACACATTTTGGGGAAAAAATGGAGAGGCGCAGGTCATTGGAGAGAGAGAGAGAGGTGTGCTGGAGGCATATGATGGGAGTACTGGGGGATGGGCCTGGAGGCACATATGATGGGAGTACTGGGAGATGGGGCTGGAGGCACATATGATGGGAGTACTGGGGGATGGGGCTGGAGGCACATATGATGGGAGTGATGGGAGTTTTTTCATTTATTTGCAAATATGAAAGTTAAAGTCCAGTCCCTTACTTTGCCAGGGGCGCTGGACCCATAGGTACACCCCTGGGTCCATTGTTACTAATTTCAGGCTGGATCCAGATTTAAGTAAGTGCTTGAAATTAGTTACTCTTGGGCTAAACCATGTTAATTGCAGGGGAAGTCAAGTTAATTGTATTCTTTGCATGCAGGGATATATCTTTCAATTGCTTACTGCACACAAATACTGACCAGCTTTATTATCATACTGTTATTTAGACTTGGGATAGGAAACATCACCTCTCAACTCTAATACTGTTTGCAATAGATGAAATATGACTCCCCTGCAATCAACATGGTTTAGCCCAGGAGTAACTAATTTCAAGCACTTACTTAAGTCTGGATCCAGCCCTTCTTGACTAGTAAATTCTACTTAATTTTATTCATCCAAGTTGCAAGGCAAACAGTTAACACAAGATTTTTGGTTCTACAGAGATTTTTCCATATAATGTTTATAAAAACAATCATTTGCTGAAAAACTTGTATACATATAAAATATGTTGCTAAGCTAGGTGACATTTGTAGACAAAGATGTGACATTTGTATTGCTGGAGTTCAAACTAAGAAAATCATTGTCCTGCAGTGGAATTCAGCATTTCCAGTCTACTTTGTGAAGTAAATTGTTCCAACTGAGGGATGCTTTTAGGTATAGGGTTTTGGAGTTAGGAAAAAAAACAGCCATTCCAGCAATTTTGCATTCTGGCAAAACTATATCACTCTGCAGGAGGAGCAAATTTTAAATGTGTAGAGAGATTTAGATGGGGAGGGGGTATCCTACCTCAATGCTAATAACACATAAGAAAGCCCTGTATTTGTGTGCTATATGAAAAACCAAGTCATATATTTTTTTTACATGCAAACAAATGTAAAATACACTTCACCACTATATATAGCACATATTTCAAAACAACTACCCCTGCAGTGCCCCATCAATGCATACATCTTATAGCATATGGGCCAGTAACGTAGAGTAATTGTGAACGTATGGGCCATTCACGTATGTGTCACGTAAATACTTACGTGTGGGCGTGCCAATTTTACGTGAGTCCAAAATACGTGTGAAATACGTTAAGTAGGCGGGGGTTTGTATTTAAAGTTTACAGTATGGGCGTGCTTAGCTGCGTAAATACGTGTTGGCCATACGTACGTGTGCGGATCACTGCGGTTACGTTGCCAAAAGTTAAGGTACGGTTTGAAAAGCGTATCTTGACAAAATATGTACATTCAAGGGGTGTGCCAAGGGGAGTGTATAGAAGGCACGCATGCGTAAATATGCTATGCGAGTAAACGTACGGCAAACATAGTTCTGGATCTACCCCTATGTGTGTAACAGGTGGTATTCTAGCGACCTGCAACTCAAAGAGACTCAGGCCCGCTCCCATCCTAGCGGTTTCTACCCAATCCTGTGGAACCGCGATGAAGGAGACGCGTTGTTTGTCTCTCAGTCCCAGGTTTGACATCTTCTAATGCTGCAAAGAAAATACAACAATTAGCAAACTAATCAACACCCAGGGATACCTGCGGGAGAGAATGGGGAAAGTTATGCCATGGGCCAGATCTTCGCCATCAGCGGCCAAGGCGTTAGATACCTCTTTTCACCAATACCTGGAGAGCGGGACGGAACCTGACAGACAGACTGATACTTATCGGGGCTTCTAGTCAACTTGACAGGCTATTCTACCTCCCGCTGTCACTCCTGCAAAAGACTACTTACCTCTGGGGTATCGCCTTCGTCCCACCTCGTGACTTTCTAATAGCTATCCTAACCAAGGCCTAGTGCCCACCTCCAGCCTATACTGCCCCTATGCTAACAAAGAGCCTAGCACTCTCTACAGACATCACAGGGCCTACTGCCCTCCATGGGCCTAGTGACCAACTTAACCAACGGGACGGTGTCTGTACCTAACCAGGGCCTAGCGCTCTCTAACCAACACAGGGCCTAATGCCCGCTAAGCAAAACAAGGCCTACTGCCCTTAACTAACCCAGGGTTTAGTACCCTGCAACCATAAAGCTGTCCTCTATATATAGGGCCTAACGCCCTGTTCTACAGTTGCCTAGTGCCCCACTACCT
Organism: Limnodynastes dumerilii; assembly: GCA_011038615.1. Lineage (NCBI taxonomy): Eukaryota > Metazoa > Chordata > Amphibia > Anura > Limnodynastidae > Limnodynastes > Limnodynastes dumerilii. The sequence goes on along the minus strand of WWET01007610.1, from coordinate 19,402 downwards.
AATAGGGCCTGCACCCTATGACACTTTGGGGCCTGGTGCCCTCTGCCAAGAGGAGCCCAACCACCTGGTGGTCTAATCTGGGCCTCAGTCCATATCTGGACTGGTGGGGAGACTAACATTGGTGGCAGTGGGAGGGTGTCCTGCAGCAGCTTAAGCTTGAACTGCTGCGCAGGGGAAGGGTTCCAAGAATACTGTATGCCATCGCTGCTCATTGCCTAGGTGAAGGGGACTGCTGGCTGCACGGGCTAGAAGGGGCTCAACAATGGCACAGGGCTTGCTTGTTGCAAGGAGGTAAAGTGATCATCTTCCTGGTGATCCAGGGGGCTTATCAATGCCCATATTTAACTCTCGCAGGATAGGAAACAGTGAAGGCCTACTGGAGCTCTTTTGCATATGGGTACTCCACTGCCTCCCTTGCCATCTTCTTGCTGCGCTGCTTTCAATCCCTCTTCTTGGGGGGGGGGACAGTCCTTTCCTTTTTCTGATGGCTTCCACAAACTTCGGCCGCTTCTGACCTTTTTCTTCTGCTCCTCCTTTCTTTCTTGGAGGTCTCGCCGCACCTCTCACATGTGCAGAAGAAGCACCTGCTCTGCTTTTTTGAGAGGAGAGCAGAAGGGAGAAGTAGGGCAGAGTGGCATTACTGGGTTCCTGCTAAAAAGTTGTTGTGGGGTAGTGAAGCCAAGATCTTCCCATGATCTTTATTACATCCTATTTTAAAAGGCACTAAAACCATTTTATTTTTGTCATTTATGCTTTTTATGGGGCAGTGTCAATTATTCTGGAAACTGTCACATAAGCTCCTTGCAATGTGTTTCTGAGCCCATTCCCAGGTCTTACAGAATTAAAATTGTTTGCTTTGTACTCCTATACAGAAAAAAATTGAAAATGAACAGTGATTCCAGACGTGATTGTCAAGTCGTATTACAGGAGACATAAGAACCTGGAATTTCAAAAGTTGCTGTTGAAGTAGAACATGTCATTTCTGTGTAATTAGCTTTGTTGTGGTAAAGCTGTAATGAGTTATGGAAAAAGAAAGATGATTTAGTCATTGTAGAAATCTCAAGATGTCTACCATCTGTGTCATCAAATTGGGTACATAAAAAAGAATAGCTCACCTATGTTGCCAGCATAAATCTGAAAATGTACAAGATCAACAAAAGAATGCAAGTTCAACAAGTGCCTATTACAGGCCTGGCCAACCTGTGGCTCTCCAGATGATGTGAAACTACGAGTCCCAGCATGCATTGTCAGGTATCAGCTATAGGCATGCAGTCAAAGCATGCTGGGACTCGTAGTTTCACAACACCTGGAGAGCCACAGGTTGGCCTAGCCTGGCCTATTATTTAACATTATTTAAATTATGCCTTCTATGGTATAAGGCCAGATCTAGATTTCTCTGGAACACTTAAGAGAAACCTTTAAATGTGGCCTATGCGGATCTACCCAATTATTTTCAAGGATCCAAACCAGATTTTTAAAGCTAAATCAGTTTTATGAAACATGAAGGTCCTCTCCTTCATCAACTTGTCACCTAAGCAGAGACTGAGCTTTATTGATTCTTGTGATTTTCTTACTGAAAAATTTTTGAGCCATTTTCATATGTGTAAGAAAGATGTGGTTTACCGCTAGAAACAGGCATTTTTCGACAGGGCTTTTGACACCCCATTTCTGAGGAGGGGTCGCATCCAACTGTTCATTTCACTCCAGAGACAGGTAAGCGAAGATCTCCAGAAGGAATCCCCAGCACTGACGGCTGAGTATATCCCCAACCCTTATCCTAATCCTCACCCTAACCCTCCCCTTCCATTACCTTATCCCTCCCTTTCCTTTACCCTAACCCTCCCTTCTCCACAGCCTGACCCTAACCTTCCCCTTCTTCGATCCATCCCCTTCCCGCAGCTTAACCCTAAATCTCCTGTTCTAGGCTCCATTCCCTCCCTGCAGCCTAATTCTCCCCCTAAGTCTCCCCTTCTAGGCTCCATCCTCTCCCCGCAGCCTAATTCTAAATCTCTGCTTAGGGTTAGAAAGCTGCTAGAAAAACCCTGTTATCCAGGATGCAGGGTCATTGCATTGTCTAATCATAAATTAAGAATACAGTGGTACCTTGACTTACGAGTTTAATTTGTTCCGCCACTGAGCTTGTAACTCAAGTTGCTCTTATCTCAAATCAAATTTCCTCATTGAAATTAATTGAAATGCCATTAATCTGTTCCAGCCCCCAAAATGCCACCCCATTATTTTTTGGTTACGTGTTTTTAAATAAGAAGAAATATAAATCATGTCCAGCACCCAGCATCCCCCATCATGTCCAGCACCCAGCATCCCCCATCATGTCCTGCACCCAGCATCCCCCATCATGTCCAGCACCCATCATCCCCCATCATGTCCTGTAGGTTAATTGGCTGCTGTATAAAATAGCCTGTGTGTATGTCTGTGTTAGGGAACGTAGAATGTAGCTCCAACGAGGAAAGGACTGATGTGAATGTTATATATTTGACAGAGCTATATGTCAATAAAAGAAATAAATAAATAAATAATTCCCTTGCACCCATGAGCCCTCCGCTGTTATTGTTCTATATTGTTAATGCACCTTGCCTGCAGTGGATGTGGTGTGCCTGTACAATGTTTTTTTTTTGTGGCTGCTGAATGTAGACTGCCGGCAATTGGAAGTCTTCATTGTAGAAATCGGTGGAGATGAGACTCCTGGGGCCATATTTACTGAGGGGCGATTAAATTCTCCAGTAAAAATTGCTGCACACCACTTGAGTTCGCCGGCTATTTTCTGTTGAAAATCGACGGATTTACTAAGTGGCGAATTTGACTCACGATTTTGAAACTATGATGATGTGTGGCGGTTTTAATTGCTGCGAGTTTGGCAGCTTTTGTATTAAAATAGTGTTAAAGTTGTGAAATAATGTTTTCCATTAAACTTGTTGGTGTTTGCATTTAAGTAGCGAGTTTTCACATCATATACATTATATAACATCAGGTCACTACCTTAATGGAGTGTTTACACTTGGAGGTGGTTAGCTGATGTTGTCAATGATACAAAACTCCCTTTTAACACTTTGTAGTGTTGTGATATGTTACATTAGTTGTGTGTTTTTTTTTTAACACATTGGGCCAGATCCAGTCCTAAATGCTTGTTATGTTTCATCACGTAGCGTATTTATGCTAGCATAGTTTCTATGCACTCCCCTCGCTCGTACGTGCTTTGGTCATTTTACGCTTCCCAAACCCTACCTTAACTTTTCAAAGCGCAAGTACTGACGTACGTAATGGCTTAACCAGGCCCACACTGTACAATTTAAATGCCTACCTCCGCCTACAACACGTAACTACGGGTGTTATATGGATGCCCTGCCCCTTAATTCGTAATTATGCTGAAGGTACATACGTTCAGCATTACGTGTTGTAACATCTGCCACGTGCATGCTCAGTGAATCGCTAGCTTACGTAGGTCAGGATATACCCCATTATTATTCGTTTTTTAAATACTTTAAAAAATAACTTTACATCATTTTTTTATTATTCTCCAGCAATTTTACAACACTCCCCTTAGTAAATCCAGCGATTTATATATTCTGACTGGAAAAAATAGCCAAAGAGATCTGAAGTACAGTGAGATTGAAAATTCATCGTCTCCAGCGAGTTATGGGTGTTTGCTTTAGTAAATACAGCGAGTTGAAACTCCCCGGTAAATACAACCAAACTCAGAAGAGTTTAACAAACACGACTTTAGTAAATCTTGCCTCTGGAATCGTAAAGAATCATTCTCTGAAAGGTAAGTGTTTTTATGTAATGCTACCCTTAACCCTTCCTAACCCTAACCCTGCATTTCCTGCATCCTAACCCTAACCTTCACCTTCTTTAGTCTTAATCCTAACTGTCCATGCCACGCTGTCTAACCCTTGCCCTCTTACCCCCTAACCCTAATCTTTTCCCTTAAGCCCTAACCCTAACCTTATACCCATCACAGCCACCTCAGCTTAACCCTAACCTTCAACCCGCCGCTACCACCGCAGCCTGTAGTTAATGGGAATGGGGAAATAGGTTCCCTTTCCAAATAGCTCTTTTCTATTTCTAGTTAGTTTTGAACAGTGTTACAGCCGCCATTTAGCTGGCGGCTATATAAATTTCAATATAGGGCCAGACGGATTGGCAACTGCATCTCACCTGTAGCATTTAAAATGGCAATTCTCTTAAAGGTAAAACCAGGTTGGTGGGGTGCACAGAGGGTTTTATCGCTAAGAAAACTGGAAACTTTGCAAATATGGCTTTTAGAAAATATAGTCCATGATGTAGTATTAATAGAACAAAATGTGTAATTAAAAGACAGAATAGTATCCTAGTTTCCACAAGTGGGATCTAGGCACTCAAGACTTCCTTAGTCGTAACCTGCACCCCCTACAAGTCTGGTTTATTAGGTATTACTGTGGCCAGGAAAAAATGACCACACTTTATAATGATCTCTTGTGTACTTAAGTGTTTACTGATGCCACAATTACATTTCTCCTGGATATAAAAATGCACTTCACTGTAGTACTCCTCTTAATAAGATAAGAAAGTCTTGCCTCATCTCCTACAATTCTAGTAACAATGTAACAGTCATTTGTTGCTGAACTATTTTCAAGATTTAATAGTTCTCCAATTAGTGCTTCAATATGTTTACAAAACTCCTAACTTGATAATATCGGCAGTTGCAGTGTGCAAGGCAGCCTTAGTGCTCAGAGCAGAGCTAGTGGTGGTAATACTGCAATAATTGTCAGCTCATTTACAGAATATTTAGCTGAGCGGTGAGCCAGATGAGAAGAGTTAATGAGCACAGTTTCAGCAGTAATTAGGTAAGCAGAGTAGTGCTCAGGAGAATCTGGTGCACAGCATTTTTCTGCCTAAGAAGCACAGCCCCCAGAAAGGCTCATTTACTTAACATTGAATTTAGTTGCTATTTGTATTAACTCATTGCCATAGCATTAGTGACTTTATTTAGGGGAATGATCCATTGATGGAATGCGCTAACAATTTATTGGGTTAAAAAAAGATATTTGGGTTTTTAGCTTTGTTTTTCTAGGGGACGAATTTGGAAAAACTTAATGGGATTTTGCTTCTTTTCTAACCTTACTAATCATGTAACTTTTGCAATATAATATTCTGGCTACACACTATGCAAAGTCCCCAGTGACCTACATAGCTGAGACATACAGGACACACACTGCCTGATAATCTAAAAGCAACATGAATTCTGAATAAGCTGATTATGTGGTTAGTGCATTTTTGAACCAGTTTGCCAGTGTTCAAAATGGCTGCAGGTGGCAGGACAATGGACGGTTACTGAGGTGGAGTTTGGCTTTACAACTGTACAATATCTCTATTTCCCACAAAAAGGGTAAAGATCACGGGAACGTGGATGGACTCTCTTGCCAGTAAGAGCCGGATTAATCGCCCCAAATCCCCTTACAGTCCAGAAGCAATGCTCACCACACTGCTGGAAACCAGGACTAAAAAGTGGGGGAGGAATGTAAAGGAAACAGGCTGGGGGAGGGAATTAGAGTCACTCCTTATTCCAATCCATACCCAGGCTGTACTATGTAGCCCTGTTTATTATTATGAGGTATTGGGTGGTATATCTGTTCAATATGAGGTTTCTGTAGCTGTAGTAGAGTGTGTTATGTAGTTATTATATGTTATATGTAGGGTGTAATGTGTAGTATGGGTTATATTAGAGGTAAGCCTAACTACAGGATATTGATGAGGGGGGGAGGCTGTAGCTGCATTGATTTTCCCCCTCTTTGCAGGAAGTCCATATATTGTCATACATCCCTGCAAACCACAGGTGTGTGACGCAGCAGTTGGCAGTTGGGGGGATATTGGTGTAGGAAGCTAATCTCCTGCCAGCCCGACTACTGTATTGGACTCATCTCTTCACTGTGGGACTTGTTACTGTGGCTGTGCTGGACTTCATTTCATGATATTACTCTTTTTTTTTTTTTATAAACCTGTCTGGATTTCAATATACTCCGTGTCTTAGTGATCTGAGGGACCTGTATCTTCACATGCCCCTTATATGCAGCCTCCATGTCTGCCCTTTATGTCCAGCCTCCATGTCTGCCCCTTATGTCCAGCCTCCATGTCTGCCCCTTATGTCCAGCCTCCATGTCAAACCGTTATGTCCAGCCGCCATATGTGCCCCTTATTTCCAACCTCCATGTGTGCCCCTTATGTCCAGCCTCCATGTGTGGCCCTTATGTCCAGCCTCCATGTATGTCCCTTTAAATGTCCAGCCTCCATTGCCTGCCACTTTAAATGTCCAGCCTCCCTTGTATGCCCTTTTAAATGTCCCGCCTCCATTGTCTGCCCCTTTAAATGTCCAGCTTCCATTGTCTGCCCCTTTAAATTTCCAGCCTCCATTGTCTGCCCCTTTTGTCTAGCCACCATTGTCTGCCCCTTATGTCCAGCCTCCATTTTCTGCCCCTTTTGTCCAGCCTCTATTGTCTGCCCCTATAAATGTCCAGCTTCCATGTCTGCCCCTTATGTCCAGCCTCCATGTCTGCCCCTTATGTCCAGCCTCCTTAATGAATTATTCCTACACTTGGAACACTGTATAATATACTGATAAGACATAGCATTTTGTGATTGTGGACCCATCCTTGGGATGTTTATTAGAGGTTATAGCGCCTTAAGACTTTGAAATTGTTTATGATGATTGGCATACATACCCATTAGTTTTTCAAAAGCCACCCGCCAGACCCGATGCACCCGCCACAGACCACACCAGAGGTGAGTAACCTCTCCAGGGACTGTAAGGGTTAGGCTAAGGGGAAAGTTAAAGTTAGAGTCATGGAAGGGGTGGGTTAGAGTTAGGGTCAGCCTGTGGGTAGCGGAATCTAAGGCTGCAGGGATGGGAGTCGGAACTGAACCCCATTTCGAAAAAGGGCAGCAACCCACACCCAATTGCAACCTGGCCCCACTGTCAGAAGCAATTGGATGTTTCATGTGTTGGAAGTCGGGATTGACAGGATTGCATTCTCGGGTGCATACGCTTACAAAACGGTGGAGCTGCTATTTTGTATTGATTACTGGGGGGTTATAGACTGTCCCATGCACATTAACAAAAGATCCCAGGCCCAGGCCTTAATTTTATGTGTTTTTTTTTGCTGAGAACTGTTTCTTTTGTGAAACAAATAAAGAGTAATCATTTTGGGGGGCGTGGCTTGGAAGCTGATGTGGTAGGAAGCGATGCCTAAGAGATCCTCTACCCTACCCGACCAAACATCTCTAAACTGCCACTTGCTGCCACCATACCTAATCCTTACTATTCTGCTGCTGAGGATGCATTGCCGACCTGCCTGGACACCAGATCACCCCGCATCCATGGTGGCCGGCACTGCGGTGGAGCGCATCACCAGGCACAGAACTTGTATAGCAAGGAGAAGGTAGCGCCCGCTGTATATCCAAAAGAGCCAGCAGGCAGCTTACTGGGCTGATCTTCTGTACTTCACCTATTTACCCTGCAGATTCATAACAAAGGGATCCATAACAGAGAAGATTGTTTGGCGTGAAAAGACACCATATTGGGTTCCAGATCCATTCCGTGCCATAATACAATGGAAGTAGCCACATTAATGGAGGCTGGAGTTTAAGACACATTGCAGAAGAGGTGAGCTGCCTGATATACTACCCAGCACAGCACTGAGTCCCTGAGGCCTTATACTACCTGGCACATTTTGGTTACACATTATATTTTTACCAATATCATAGCAGCCCAGTGCCACCATGATACCATTATACCTCTATACAAGCAGGTCTGAAAGGACAGTGGGCCTGATCCAGACCTACGCCCACCGTCGCTAAGACGGAGGCCGTAAGCGTAAGATCGGCTGAAAAGTCGTGGATCTTGCTTTAGTAAGCACAGCACATCAGCATAGGTCTGGATTAGGCCCAGTGTCCCCAACAGTGCTCTTGGAATCCTGCAACCTGCTGCCCCCACTCATTACCAAAATCCAATTCTGTATCTTATACTTTTTCTCTCCCAGCATCCAACATTACAATATCACTTTTTCAATTAAAGCTCCTGAAATTATTCCTGCTCTACAATAAAGCTGCAGAAATATAGTAGCAGTACATATTCGTCTCCACCACCCCTCTGCTTCTGAATAGCCCACAAGCTGCAGAACACATCACTATCAACTTAACTTTTTTTGATAGAAAGAAAGAAAGAAAGAAAGAAAGAAAGAAAGAAAGAAAGAAAGAAAGAAAGAAAGAAAAAGAAAGAAAGACTGTACCCTTGAATTGGACTGTACAGTAATGGGCAAATCTGGCCATGCTGCTGCTGTTGCAGCGAAGCTAGAAATATTTGGCAGACATACTCTCTAGAGTTCCCAACCTGCAAGAAGACAACAACCTCAACTTCCAGATCCTATCGCGGACCCTCCTTCATCCATAACTGCATCTCCTACTCTACAACAAGTATTACTTGCAATAGCCTCGTGTGAAAAAACACTGGGAGACAAGATGGGAGAAGTACAAGCTGACACCACTGCACTCTGCCATGACATGCAAAGAACAAGAGAAAGGGTGGCAAAAGTGGGGCATAGGGTTTCAGTCCTAGAAGACAACATTAATCCGCTCAAAAGAGATGTTGCTGACCTAAATGAACAAGTTCATGCTTGCAGATCCAAGCTCTCAGACCTGGTGGGAAGAGTAAGGCAAAATAACTTGCACTTTGTGGGCTTTCCAGAGTGGGTGGAGGGTCAAAACCCTGAAGCTTTTCTGGAAAATCTTCTATTGAAGAAGTTTGGGAAGGAAGTCTTCTCTACATTTTGCGGCTGAAAGAGCGCATAGAATCCCGTCTCAAGCTCCATGACCAGGTATGGCCCCACGTACCTTTATTGCCAAATTCTTGCACTACAAGGACAGGAATGCAGTGCTATGTCTCTTATGCGGCAGAATGGTCCCATCAATATTGACAACACAACTGTTTTAGCCTATCCAAAACTACATGCTGGAAGTACAAAAAAGCTGGATTTTAGCTAACAGAAATTTTTTCTTTGTATCTAATATTGGTTTCTATTATCCAAGTATCACTTAATGTTTGTCTTTTGCTTAACAGTTTGTACCCTGCAAAAGATAATGTTTACAGTGCCGCACTGACTAATTCCTACTTAGCCATTATATACCCGCTTATGCTGGTTTTGGCTTGGTTCCCCCATTATAAGAATTAGCAAGGTTATTCATGAATGCACTACTCAACTTGGCAATATTAGTATGGAACAACCAGGGTCTCAATAAAAATATTAAAAATCCCTGGACATATCACTCCACTTTTTCTACATATTCCTGTGGGGTATCTATTCTGGTACGAATTTTTTTTTTTTTTTATCCTGCAGGATATAGATCCTGTCAGTAGATACATTTTCATAAAAACCCTGTTAAACATGTCACCTATCCTGTTATATTCCACCTCCATACTCAAATTGCCTGCTGAAGTTAGTGATAAATTATTTAGCATAGTTTCCTGATACACCAGTTATTCTGGCAGAGGATTTTAACACGGAAATGAACCCTTTTTGGATAGGTGGCGTGGGGAAGGCACCCCCCAACACAAACTTCATCTCCCTTGCCAAACAGATTGCGGAATTGGGCCTGGTAGATGCATGGAGATTCTGCAACACCGACAGGATAGAGTTCTCCTGCCACTCCACCTCTTACCACTCCTTATCCAGGATATACCTGGCCTTGCTTCTCCTTTGCCTGTTATCACATGTTGCTGAGATCCGCTACCTGCCTAGAAGTATTTTAAACCCTTTGCTTAACATTAATGTACCCAACTAAGGTATCCGATTTTGGAAATTGAACTCTTTTTGGCTCTCTCTGATAGAGTCTGCAGAGGACATTACATCGAGATGGGAGGATTATTTTTATAGTAACCCCATTACCATTACATGGGATGCATTTAAAGCTTATATGAGAAGCACATTTAGAAAATGGATAGCTCAGATTTAAAAAAATTTAATAAACAAAAATAGAGGAATCTGGAACAGCGATGTGTGGATCTGGAGGCTCTATACCTCACATCTCACTAACTGGCTGACAGAATTGGGTGGCTTAGAGCCCAATATGAATGGAAACAGTGTCTTACTGAAAAAAGTAAAAACAAATTACTATTCACTAAACATAATCAATATCTTCACTCAGATGCATGTAGCAATTACCTGGGCAGACTTGCTAGGGGTGAGATGGAGGCGAGCAATCACTGACCTGAATGAGGTTGTACACTATGAAGGATCAAAAATTGCTAAGGTGCTTTTCACCTTATTTACACACTTGTACAAGTCCCAGGTTCAGTACTCACCTTCTCAGCTTTTCTCTTTCCAGGATAAGATTAACCTCCCACAGACTCGGTGGCTAGGACTCTTCTTAATATCCTATCAGCGAATTAGAAATTGTATCTGCCGTACCCAATCATAAGGCTCTGGGAGCCGACGGCATCCCTGGAGAAGTATACATACATTTCCGCAAGTTTAGTGCAACCAGACCCGTGAGTTATTTAACTTGATAATGCAGGAGGGTTACCTACTGAGTTCCATGACAGAGGCCTTGTTTATTTTGATTGCCAAGCCTGGGAATGACCCTCTCCTACCTGAGAGAAGGAGCAGCGTGTTACGGCAGACCACGGAGAGACGGGACCAGACGGGGAGGACTGCGTGCTGTAGCCGAGGCAACCCGGGACACTTACCATCAGCCAGTCACATCTCTGCATACTGCCCTGTTAGGACTCACTTCCCGGGTACTGCATCCGTCTATTGATTCATTGTTTTTTATGTGGCATGTCTTTTATATTGAAGTCTTGCATATTGAAGTCTTTTATTGATGTTTTGTGAATTAAACCTATTATTATTTTACCTTTTCCATTTTGTCATTGTTCCCCGCTTTTTGGAGCCTCTTTAGGGAGAAGGCATCATAACTTAGTGGACTTATTACTATTATTGGTTTATAATAGTAGTCACAATATATATGCTTATTACCAACATCATATCAGAGGACAATATAGCGCCTGTCTCCCTCCATATTTTTATACATCATATCGATCCATATCCCTGCTCATTACTGATCTAAAGATATTGGCTAAAATCCTGGCTAACAGGCTCAACGCAGTTATAACACAAGTCATTTACCCAGACCAAGCGGGTTTCATGCCTGGCAGGATTACACCCACAAACCTTAGACGTCTCTTTATGCTTTTGCAACTGACGGGGGGAAGAGGGTGATGAGGCAGTGGTCGCATCTTTGGAAGTGGCCAAGGCCTTTTACTCCATCGAATGGGCCTATTTGTGGAAAGTTCTCCTTAGGTTCCAGGTGGGGGACACTTTTGGACCAAAATACTGTAAATACAAAATATACGCCTACTGCTCGCATATGTTTTAATGATTACACAAGTATCTAATTTGCGCTGGGAAGGGGAACTCAGCAGGGGGGCCATCAGTCATCTGCGCTATTTGCTATTGTGATAGAACCACTAGCATGTTTAATCCATGAGGCAGGAGACATAAATGACCTCTCTACTGGTGGAGCACCAGATCAAATAGCCCTTTATGCGAACATGCTCCTGTTTTCACCTGAATTAATTGGAACAAATTTAATTTATTCCCCCTGAATAAAGTGATCCCGACAGATGTGCGTGGTCATCATCAATTGGTGGTCTGTATCACAACATTTAAATATCTGGGCATATGGATCTTGGCTGATCATTTAGAATATGTTAGTTGTTACTACATATGTTAAAAATAAAATTAAAATGTGGGAAAAACTTCCTCTTACTATGTCTGGTAGAGTAAATCTAGAAAAAAAATTATTATAAAACCTAAATACCTCTAACCTCTACAGAATGCACCCTTATATCTCCCCAACTGGGTATTCCAGAAGAACCATAGTGTTACACGCTGCATATGGCAGCAGCATGTAAATGTGTCTTTGTAATGTAGCAGGGTACTCCGGTCCTGGTTTCTCCTGCAGTATTCCTTGTTGCTAGGTATCCTGGCTAATTACCCTCAGGCTGGGATTCCCTAGCTGTGTATTTGACTGTGTGCAATCAGCAGCCAATGGGGATGTGGCTCTCCCCTTAAATACCTGACACCTGATTGCCTCCTTGCTGGTCATAGCTTCTAGCTTCAGTGTTTAGCATTGCTGTCTTGTTGGAATTCTGTGCCAGGTTTTGATTCTGAGTGCCCTTTGTTTCCCTGCTGTGTCTCTCCTGTGTCCCCTGCCTTGCCTTGATCATTGTTCCTGGTGTGAATGTAGTTACCTGCCGTTTGTTGTGTGCAAGCCCCTGTCTCTGTATTTGTACTGTCAGTTTATATCCAGCCTTCTGCTGGTATTTGTGCTGTTTCCACCTGCACCTTGTATACTCCAGTCCTGAACTGGTTAACCACTGTGTTTAATCCATCTGCACCTCTTGCATACTCCAGTCCTGAACTGGTTAACCGCTGTGCAATTTCCACCTGCACCACTTGTATACTCCTGTGTTTTCAGACTCTGTGCTATTCTACCTGCACAAACTATATCCAGTCCTGTGCTTTTCCACCTGCACTTATCTGTATTACAGTACTGTACTGGTTCTGTGCCACTCCACCTGCATTTATCTGCATTCCAGTCCTGTACTGGATCTGTACCACTGTACGTGCATTAATCTATATTTCAGTCCTGTACTGGTTCTGTGCCGCTCATCTGCACGCTATCACCTGTGTAAGTCTGGCCTTTTCCTGTTTCCTCTCTCCTACGAGTTCGGTTCTTGAGGCCGCAACCTGTTGTTGGGGCACATCAAATTCTATTCCCAGCATCTGGGCCCTGGTGAACACCACCCGATAATTAGACTCCGTGCCCTGGTAACCGTTCTCGTAACACATAGTCATATTTCCTCTCTGGTGTGGATAAGTGGTAAAGCCTAGGTATACATGAGCATACTATAGAGACATAAGAACGATAGGGGACTGGCATTACCAAATTTCAGATGATATTATCTGGCTACTCAGCTACTTCAGTAGGGGGACTGGACAAGGGGAGGAGTAAATCCTACATCACAACATTTCCTGAAGTCCTGGGACAATCCAGACTGGACTCCACTACATAATCTATTGGTAACTAATAATTTTAGGGGTACAGCTCCCCATTCTTCCACTAGGCTAGTGTGGAAGGCAGCCCATGGTGTTATGAAGGGGGAGGGATTGGACCCTGAGATGCCTCTGTGGTGCAACCGACAACTTACAGAACTGATAGCACTGGAAGTAAGGAGCATCTGGTGCACATACAATATTACAACAATTGGGAGTTTGTATCTTAATGATATCTTTAAATCCTTCACTCAACTCCATGAGGAGTTCCCCATAATAACCTTTACAGATACCTGCAACTCAGACATGCTATTCACACCCAAGAAAATACCCCTACCATTCTCCATTCTCCTATCAATGTGTTGGATACGGGGCTATACAGTGAGCTAGCAATAATTTCAATCTACTCTACCCTGAGAGTGACAGTGTCAACTGAACTCGCTAAGCTGAGAAGCAATTGGGAGGGGGACCTAGGGCCAATGGATGATGAGGAGTGGGATACAATTGTACAGTCCAGTAGACAGGCCACTTTGTCTGTGCGATTCCAACAAATTCATTTTTATATACTACACAGAGTGTAATTAACGCCAAGGTGTTTGTTTCACCATGGTAGACTCCCAGATGAAGTATGCCACAGATGCAATGCTTACACTAGAACCTTTTTGACATCTATTGTGAAACTGCTCCCAAGTGCTAAGGTTCTGGGAAAAGGCGAACCACACTTTACAGTTTAAATATATTGCTTTCCATAGATCCATAGTCTGGTATTTTTTAGATATTTCTAGAGGACACCTTTGACAAAGTGACTTCCAAATACTTATACATCCTCTTCTCACTGGCCAAGGTTGTCATTTCATGAAAATGGATGGCGATGGCTCCGACGCGGTTAAGAGAATAGGTAACATTGGTAAATGAGACCTTAACTCACAGAAATTTGTGTACTCGGCCAGACAAGCCCCACATAAATTTCACAAAGTCTTGGATCCATGGACGGACTCTGTCTATTATATTGGTATTACCCTTTTTGTTCCAATACTTGATGCGGCACTCAGTACCTAACTCTGTTTCTGTATTGGTTAATAACTGAGAATTGTATTAAAAGTTTAGATACTTAATACTCCTATATAGTAACAATGGGCCTGATCCAGAACTACGCGTTGTAGCGAATTTACGCGTGGCTGACACGTAAAATCGCTGTTTTGTACGCACTGCGCATGTGCACCATAGAAAATAGGCACATTAACGTAGCGTAATTGTGAACGTATGGGCCATTCACATATGTGTCACGTAAATACTTACTTGTGGGCGTGCCAATTTTACGTTAGTCCAAATTACGTGTGAAATACATGAAGTAGGCGGGGGGTTGTATTTAAAGTGTACAGGGCGTGCTTAGCTGCGTACATTCGTTCAGCCCATACGTACGTGTGCGTATGACTGCGGTTACGTTGGAAAAAGTTAAAGTAGGGTTTGGGTAGCGTATCTTGACAAAATACGTCCGTGCAAGGGGTGTGCCGAGGGGAGTGTAGTGAATTTACGCGCACGAAAATACGCTCCGCGAATAAACGTACGGCAAACGTAGTTCTGGATCTACCCCAATGTATGTATATGCAACATTGTTTATATGCTAGCTGGGTCTTAAAACAGCAAATAAAAGGATATTGTGCTGGATTCAGATTTGATGGGGTCAGTTCCCAGATGAATAGATATTTACAGACATCACTGTGCTCCAATTTTAACCGCTCCCTAGGGGTGTATCTATCCTTGCCAGGGTACTACCTTAAAATATCCATGTCACCCTTATGGTAAATGGGGGGACAGTGTGGAAATTAGGATTGTTAGATATATGTTAGATCCAGTACCGGAACAAATAGTGTGTGCATCTGCACTTCACAAAACTGGACACTTTCCGCTCTTTGCGAGCAGAAAATACCCCTTTAGCGGAACAAAGAGAGGGATTGGGGACTGTTGTACAGGAAAGGGGAGTATTATTGCTTCTTTAAATTAATCTTCAATTGCTTCTGTTTATAAAAGGATTTATGTGTAATATTATTTGTGTAAGGTTTGGTGACTGGTATGCTCTCTATATTGTATAGCGGTCAGTGGTTGGTTCTCTTGATAGCATATTGATTACTGATATGTTCTGTGTATTGTTTATAAAGATCACAGTTGTGCTCTCTGTATTGTGTACTATGGCCATTGGAAAAGGAGTTGGCACTGAAGGTAATACAGTGAAGCTGCAAAATAAATAAATAAATAAATAAAACCATCAGGATCACCAGAGTCTTACAAACAGAATAACAACATTGCATCCCATTAAGACAAATATCATATTAGAAAATTTTAATAATAATCAAAGACAAGATCTTAAATTGTGATCTTAATTTGCCAATCTTGTGGAGACAGCCTATTATATTCAAAATACAGATTTCAGAATTTTAATAAATCAACTCAAAATATGACCATAAATAACATTTAAAAAGTAAACAAGTCGAGTTCCACAGATCATAAGTCCTGAGATGGTAATTCAGACCAATTAACCCCGAGAAGCAATAAGAAGTAATAAGAATAAGGAATTCCTTGGAAAATTAGCATTTAAGTTTCAGCATGTGTGAGAGAGACCAGACACTGCTATATGCTAGCTTGCGATAGTATCGCAAAGTTTATGGAGCGTTGTGACAGATAAAGCAGCCTCATAATTTTGCAGCAAGGTCATCTGAAAGGGACCAAATGATCCTGTCCTGTATGCGAGCTTAAAGGCAATGGGCTGGATCCAGACCTTGTTAAGTGCATTAACTTAGTTACACCTGGGCTAAACCATGTTGAATTCAGGGGGAGTCAAGTTAATGGTATACTTTGCATGCAGGGATATATCTTTGAATTGCTTACTGCACACAGATACTGACCAGCTTTACTATCACACTGTTATTTAGACTTGGGATAGGAAACATCACCTCTCTACTCTAAAACTTCAGCAGATGAAATATGACTCCCCTGAAATCAACATGGTTTAGCCCAGGTGTAACTAAGTTCATGCACTTAACAAGGTCTGGATCCAGCCCAATGTTACAATACAAAATATGAGGCTCAGGGACATACAGTACTTCATATCAATTCATTCCAGAACACAAGCACAAAGTGCCATTGGTATAAAGCTTTAATGTGATGAAAGTTCTGCCTGCCGGCTGCACTTTGCAGGTATACCAGAGTGCACTGATCTCTTTAGAAGGTGTCTTGGTCACACTGCATGTGATAAAGGGCATGTTCTCCAATTCTTTGAAGACAAATTGTTGTGATCATTGAATAGAAAAGGAAGAATAAAATAAAAAACAAATACCCCTAAGCTTTGAATAGGTCTTATGTATTTCTCTACACTATCTTGTAGTTTCATCAAATTCCAGACGTGTTCTGTGTATCTTTCATATATATAGTGGCTGGTGGCTTATCATATAATTGCAAATGTATGTAACAAATCTCTCTGACTTTTATTTTAAAGATAGAGGACCATATTCACATATTGACTTACGATTCCTTAGGGCACCCATTTCTGTGCATTTACATGCGTAAAATACTTACGTACGTGCGTACCTAACTAACCACGCCTTCAAATGGTCATTTAAATGCCACTTTCACGTAACTTTGTCCGTACGGATTTCAACCATGCCTCTCCACACGTATGTCCCTAAACGCGATTCACAACTACTTGCCTAATGGACTTCTGAGCGTAAATTCAACGTAAATAGTGTAAATAAAGTTACTACGCATGCGCAGTTGGTCCGATCCTAAAAATACGCACGCAACTCCACGTGAAAACGGATCTCTGAATCCGGTCCAGATGGTCATGGTTAGTTAGTTTTGATTTATACCCCTCTACATTTTTAAGAGCTTTCTATGGCTATGAAAACTGGTTAAAATCTGTGCATGCACAAAACTGTGGCAAGTTTTGTTCCACCTAATTTCATCTTTATTTTAAACGCTAGATCCAGTTCTATGTTATCAGCTGGTTGTAACTATGCAGTATTTCCGTACTTGGTCTGTTCAGTTTTGACATGCATGGACAGTTGTACAGTATGCACATGTTTTGGGCATGCCTTTGGAAACCCCCTTTATAAATCCTGCATTTGTCCCTGAAGTATTTAGCTAATCCTCCAACTTTCTAGATTTGTTATTAAAAGAAGAAGTGTGCAATTGTTTGCAATTTTAGGTCTGTTCAGTAAAGACTGTGGGGAACATTTTTCATTGTGTTTCACTGTATTAATGTACCCTGCTAGACATGATCACCTGTGATTGCGACGATTCTGACATGAAATGTCCATATTAACATATTGTGGCTTAGGTACACTTTGTAACTTAGAGACACCAAATTGTTTAACCTTCCTAGTTTTTTTTCCACAACAGGACATTGCTCATTGAAATTATAATACTGAAGCTATATAATTCTTTATTGTTAAGAATGATATACTGTATTTAGTTGGTATAAAGGGAAAG